>JAWWTY010000077.1:149421713-149456608 GCA_035222235.1 Margarornis squamiger | reverse complement strand
GCCCAGAGAAGCTGTGGCTGCTCCATCCCTGGAAGTGTCCAAGGCCAGGTTGGATGGGGCTTGGAGCAACCTGGGCTTGTGGAAGGTGACCTATGGCAGGGGGGATTGGAAATGGGTGATCTTTAAGTTCCCAACCATTCTAGCGTTCTGTCATTCTAAATCTCCAGTGATAAAGTTGTTTTGAGTGACCTGACACAAGATTTCCCTCCCACATGTGTGTGGGTGATCATAACACACAATACAGAGCTGCTGCCTTTCCCCTCCTCAGCCTCGAGGTCTCCACCTCCAGTTTTCTCCTCCAGTCTAAAAGGTTGAAAAGAGAAGCAGCTTAATTTTGTTTTTTTTTTTTTTTCTTTTTGTTCTTCCTCTCTGAGGAAACTCTGCCTTGCTCTGAACTGCTCCAGCATTGCTACGTCAATATTAATGCTGGAAAAAACCAGTGGTCCTCATATTGGGCTTTTCTAATTGGTAACAATTTATCTGAGAGAGCCTTTTGGGGGGAATATTTATTAGAGGTGTGGATTTTCCACCCTGCAAGATCTCAACTGTCTGTAGCTCAAATTCAGTGAGAGAAGCAGGGCAAATGAGCCAAGGATGTTTGCTGGGGTAGAGAATCACAGAGTTTCTTAGGTTGGGAGAGACCTCTCAGAACATCAAATCCAGCTGTTCTCCAGCACTGCCAAGCCCACCACTAACCCATGTCCCCAAGTGCCATGTTTAGACCTTCAAGGATGATGGCTCAACCTTTTTCCTGGGCTCAATCCCAATCCATTCAAGTCCAAGCATCACTAGCAGACCTGGGGTTGAACTGGTGTCACTGGGAGCTGGTGCTCTTTGGGACATTCTGTCCCCACAAGAGGGGAAGGCAGAAAATGCTCAGTTGGAGTGGATTTTGAACACAAAAAGGAAATTTTGCTGCTGTTTGTGCTTTGCTTTTCCTCTCAGCAGACACGAGCACTGAGTTCTTGGAGTCTTCAGCTCCAATCCCCACAGAACTGGAAATGAGGGAAAGGGAAGAGGGTTTTTTTCCCCCCTCTCTCTCAGAAGCTCCTAAAGGAACCTATTTCTTCAAAAGAGAGAACCACGTTTGGGTGTTTTATGGCAACATCTTGGCTAGATCTGCAATTCATTCAAAGAAACCCATTTGCAATGGAAAACCAGATCCATAAGTGAGGGAAAAAAGTCTCCTGTTTTTTAGTGGTTGTTAGGAAATTTCAGGATAGTTGCTGCTTTTTCCATTCACTGTCAGTGCATAACCTTGGAAAAATCACATCATAGTTCTGCATCTTTGCTGCTTATCATTAAAACAGGGATAAAAAAGCCTCCTTTTCCATGTGCTTTATCTGCCTTCCTCAAGTGTAAATGCTTGGGCATGCTGACAGTCTTTGATTAAATATAAATATATATGGGTAATATTCATCATTTTTAATTTTCCTTGATGTGTTCAAGCTGCTCTTTAATTTCATGATGAACCATAAGCAGCACTGCACCGTTTTCCAGTGCAGTTTGGAATCAGCACAAAGGATTGTGACGGTCACTGGTATTTAATAAGGGTTGTGCTCACTCAAAACCAACTTTTACAGTGTGGGAAATCAATATAATTACAATAGAATTTAATATTGTCACATGCAGGTGACAATGGAGCAAACGGATGTTCCTGTGGTTGCACACAAGGGCAAAAAATTTACCTAAGTTAGATTAGATCTAAACCAAAGTTAAAAGGAAACAAAAAAAAAGAATGAGTAAAAAGAAACCTGTGCTGGAAGTAAAATATCCCATCATGTCTGTAAATGATATCCATTAAAACAATAAAAATACCAAGCATTACGTTCTGGGGGGGTTCAGAGTAATCAGCAAATCCATCAGAGGAGCTGCTTTCTCATTTCCTGCTGTCTCTTTGCTCATAAAAACTCATATTTCTCCTTTCTGGGATTGCATCATGCCCAGCATTCCTATGCCAGGAGATCAGCAAGTGAAACCTAGAGATGTTTTCCCTTCTCTCCAGCTCAGGCATTGCAATTTGACTAATTGGTCTCATTTGTTGGATTGTAGGGTGGTTTGTTTAAAGATTTTGTTGGGCATATCCTTTGAAATTGTTATTTTCCAGGTTTTTGGATGTGGTTCTGTATTTGGTTGATTTTTTTGGAGGGGTTGTTTTTCAGGCTGTCACATTTCCTTCTCACGTGGGTTTACAGCCTGCCATCAACAAACTAACTTCCTCCTGTGATATTTTCCAGTTATATTGCTTAGGAAACTTGGGACTAGGGGATAGGAAGTTGGAAAACAGGGGAAGAAAATCAGAGCTTGCCATGAATAAAGAGAAATGTCACCCTGTGACTGAGGAAACTCACACAGAAGTCACAAAGATGTTGATTTTACAGGTGTTTTGGGAGGTCACTGACTCAGTCATGAACAGAAATGAGCTCTCAGGGTTAAAAGGGTTGATCTTGTGCTCTTTGGGAGGGATGGCAGCTCCTCCCTGGCAGTTCTGCCTGGCTGGGAAGGACTGCAATCAAGTGCCCAAGTAAATAAGAAGCAAATTGCTGGGGATGAGGCAGAGGCAGAGCTGAGCTCCCTCCCCTCGTTGGGGATTACACGTTGTTTGTTCTTACAAAGATGATTCTCTGCTGACACAGAGTGGGCTGGAGAGTTTTCTCTTTGAGGAACAAGGAAGGAAAGACAAATCTATAAATTATATTATTTATCTATTGTCTTTTTTTTCTTTTTTTTTTTTCTTTTTTAATTTTTTTTTTTTTAATAGTGTATTAATCAAAATATAAGGGAGAAGGGGGGATTGATACCTCAACCCCTGGATTGCTCTGGGCATTCATTACACTCCTCTCTCATGTCCTCTGAATATTCCCTGACAACATCATGAGCTGAGCATGGAAGAAGGAACAAGCCAGAAGACACAACAGTTCTCCAAAGTCCAGGTCAGCCCGTAGATGTCCAGAAAATATGAACATTTAGATGGGATATTGGGAAGAAATTCTTCCTTGGGAGGGTGGGGAGACCCTGGCACAGGTTTCCCAGAGAAGCTGTGGCTGCCCCAGCCCTGGAAGTGTCCAAGACCAGGTTGGATGGGGCTTGGAGTAACCTGGGACAGTGGGAGGTGTCCCTGTCCATGGCAGAAGGGTTGGAAATGGATGATCTTGAAGGTCCCTTCCAACCCAAACTATTCTATGATTTTATTAAATAAATACTACAAGCATTAAAAATCCCATTGCGTTCCTGCATGAAAATGAAAAGAGGGAACTGTAGATATGCAGATGTCTTAATTGTGAACAAAATCCCACTTTGACTGTGGAAAGGCCACTGGCCTAGGAGTTCACAGGGGAACAAATCACCACTACTGTTATTTATCAGCCATGTCTTTCCCTACCTTACAGAAAGCAGAGTATCCATGAAAGTCACAGCCTGGTTTTCTACTGAGGCACAACTTCTCCAGCAGGAGAAAGGAGGAGGAGAAACAGGTCAGTTGTGGATGAGGAGCTTTGCAATTCTTTGCTGTTCATCTCAGGTGAGAACCAGCCCAGCCCAGCATTTCAAGTACAGCCCATTTGCTTTCAAAAGGACTCTGCATTTGCCGCCCCATGACTGACACAATGATGTGATCCATGATGATCTGCAAGCAGAGGGATCTTTTCTCAAGGCTGCCCTTTCCAGAGGGTTGTTTTCCCCTGCAATGCTGTTTTTCTTCATTCCAGTCGAGTGCCAGAGCTGCTTTGGCTTTGCCAGGCATCTTCAGAATCCCTCAGAATGCTGGTTTACCAGAGAAATTAAAGTTGTGGTGTGGTCTGCCATGGCATTTTCTCTTCCTGGGAGCACCCTGGGAGGCAGCTGGTTGCTCAGAGTAACAAAGTGACAAAAAAAAAAAAAACACCAAAAAACCTTCTTACTAAAAATTGAGTGAAGAACTCTGAGCCTGTTTTCCAGGAGCTGAGATTGTTCTCTGTTTTCAAAAGGAGCTGATGTTCTCCTCAGGAAGGTTTTCTCACAGGATATGGAAATACAGTAGAAAATGATCTGAGCTGGCTTTAATATTGAACTTCATCAGCTCACAAAATGCCTCCTGGTCCAGGATTCAGTTGAACTTGCACTGATGACTAAGAAAATCCCTCCTGCTTCCTTATCCTGCTTAAGTAAAGGTGTGAATTTAATATAAACTCATTAAACAGACTGAACCTCCACTTACACACATTCATAGCACCTCAATGCTCCTTGGCTTTGTCATTTGAATTCACCAAGAATTTGGGGATGAGTTGGAACTCGCAGGTTTCCAGAGGACTTCAGTGAGGACAATTCCCCTGGCATCTCTCTATAATAACTCTTCTTCTTGGGTCTGGAGGAACACTGACCTCCATGGGACGCTGGAAAGGGCAACAGGGAAGGGCTGCCCAGCACAGGAAGGACATGGACATGTGGAGCGAGTCCAGAGGAGGCACCAAGATGATCAGAGGGATGGAGCAGCTCTGCTGTGGGGAAAGGCCAGGAGAGTTGGGATTGTTCAGCCTGAAGAAGAGAAGGTTTAGGGATGACCTAATTGTGACCTTCCAGTACCTGAAGGAGCTACAAGAAAGATAGAGAGAGACAATTTACAAGGGATGGAGTAACAGGACAAGGGGAAATGGCTTTTAACTGACAGAGTAGGTTTAGATTAAATATTAGGCAGAAAATTCTTTATTAAGAAGTTGGTAAGGCCCTGGAACAGGTTGCCCAGAGAAGTTGTGGCTGGAAGTGTTCAAGGACAGGTTGGACGGGGCTTGGAGCAACCTGGGCTAGTGGAAGTTGTCCCATAACAGGAAGGTTGGAATGAGATGATCCTTAAGCTCCCTTGCAAGCCAGATCATTCTATGAGTCATTGAAATCCTGGTGGTATCATTGAATATTGTCATCTGGTGGTCAATCATGGCAATGGTATTCTCTGGGTCACAGTTTCCAGTGGACAAAGCCAAAAGCCTTTGGAGGAGATGCACATGGCCCGCAGCACTGCTGTGTTGTAGGATTGAAATGCTTTTAAACCTTCTATTCTATCAAATTTACTTGAACTTGGCAAGTGGAAGCAAAACTGTTTGGGTGGATGGAGGACAATAAAGGTGCAGCAGGATGGTAAAAATCAGAAAATCAAACTAAAGATGAAGAGATTAATTTGAAGGAAAACAGAGAGAGAAAGGCTTGGGTTGGAAGGGACCTTCAAGATCATCCAGTTCCATCCCATTTCATGAGCAGGGACACCTTCCACTGTCCCAGGTTGCTCCATGCCCCATCCAACCTGGCCTTGGACACTTCCAGGGATGAGGCAGCCACAAAAGAGGACGTGGATGGCTGGATACAATTAATTCATTAATTGCTCAGCTCCTATTTTTTATCACCACGATTTTGTGAGTCGGAAATTGACGCCCAAGAAAACCGTTTCTCTTTGCCACTCCTTGCAAACAATATGGGGTGTCGATAATAAGAATCATCTGATGGTGTTGAGTGTCTGTCAGCTGTTTTCCTCCAAGGAAGAAGAGCAGCTTGAGACGTGCCATGGATTGTATTCCAGTCTCCACATGGATCTGTAACACGGCACAGGCCACTGTGGGGACAGCGAGTGCTTTGTCACCACTCACCGTGGGCTCCAGCTGCTTAAGAGGATGACACTTTCCTTTCTCTGTCTCACCCCACTTTCTCTTATTCCTGATGTGTTCACAATCAGCTTTAAAACCTCTTGGATCTCACCAAAGGACACTTGCCTCATGGAGTCTCCAGGAGAAGTAGCTCGCAGACGAGCATGTTGACATTTGAGAGAAGAAACAACCTCTCATTCCCCTTCCCATGGTCCTTCTGTTCACGTTTGAGCATTCCCAGGAGAGGGCTGATTCCTAAAATGCACTTGTAGGGAGCATTTCCCCAAAGGAGGGATCAAGGGCTGTTGCTGCAGCCCTGGGTCATGTGGGGTGGAGGGACCCATCGTGCTTTGCCTGGGGATGGAGAGGCTGAAGATAAAATTATATCTGGGAATTGTTCTGTGCTGAAGGGGATGAATCACTGGGGGGAAGTTAAAGAAGATTGTTGGCTGTTTGCATTTACACCCTGAAGATTTTTTTACCTCACCAGAGCACCACACCCATCCCTTGGACTGGCTTTAAAATATCTCCAGAGAGCAGCCTTTTGGCTGACAGTCAGAAGGTTCTGGATACTGCTTGGGTATGGGAACTCCATATGGATAAAACCAGCCAATTCAGTCATATTTAGAGAATCTAGATGTGATGAACTGCACTTTTTCTACACATTAATATGTGCCAGTGATGCCTTAAAGTTCATAAGTGTATAGATTTTAATGCAGCTTTTAGCACTTTTCTTCAGTAATTTTAGGATAGAGCTTTTAACTAAACACTGTTGTACAAAATTCCAAAATGTTGCTTATATTTCTCATCAAGGATTTCAGTAGAAAGAGGTTTTTTAACAAGCTAAGAGACATCTAGTCTGAAGAGAATGTAGTGGAACAAGATATATTCAAATTCCTTGATATAATTCTAGTCAAAGCTGTTCAGAAGGCCCAGAATTCTTAGATTTCCTCCAAGCAGGACAGAAGAATTGAGGAAGATGAAGAGGGAGGAAAGGAGGGTCGTGAGACTCACCCACCCAATTCAGGGAGATGGGACTAAGGGCAGCCCCAAGAGAGGTTCTGGGGATGGACAAATTTTGGGATAGGTGCATCCCATGAGACATAATAATTATCTAGAAAATTACTAACATTGTCCAGAGACTTTTTCATTGTTTTTAGGAATCACCAGCACTGCAAGCAAGTCCTCTTGGCTGTTTGGCACTGAAAACACCATCAGCAGAGCCAGCACCTTTGTACCAACACCACAAGAAACTCCCAGTTCAAGTCACTGTGAATATCCTTGGGAAGCAAACACGAGGGAGAGAAAGGGATAGCTTAATGTGGAAAAGACTTGTGCAGGGTCTAGGACAGCAGCTGGAGCTTTAAATCAGCCAAACTCCATTCCTTGCCAGAAGCAGTTTGTGTAAGTCAAAATCAATACCTATTAATTCAAGGCTCCCCAGATGATTCCAATCTATCGATTTTTACAGCTACACTGAGTTGAAGTGGTTTGCTGAACCAGGTCCTGAGCAGGGCTGGACTTTAGGGTTTGGTCAACGTGGAGCTCACCCTCCTGTTTGCTTTGGAATTTCATCTTGTCTTAATTACTTGGGAAAAAACTTCTCTCTTGACAGTGCTTGGGGGCAACAGATGAGTTAACTCTGCAATTCCAGCTAGAAATAAAACATCAGCAAGTTTGGGAGTTATTTTTTTAGTCAGTGAAGAAGCCATAAACATGACAACTATCACTAGAAATCCTGTCTGGAATGACAAGAAATCCATCTGATCAACTTTATGAATTAACCTCTTCACCCAACTCACACACTGGACAATGTCTCTTTTGAAGAAGCCTAAACAGGAGGCCCAAAAGGCCATGAAAGACTCTGCCAAAATTGGGCCAAAGAAGTTTCTTCAGAAGGCACTGGTCTCCCAAAGTCCTGAGTGACACAGTCAGGTATCGTCCTATGGATCCATTAAACAGCTTCCAGTGGGCAGGATGGGAAAAAGTTACTTCAGAATTAAATGGATGAATCCCTGACATGAACCCCAAAGCCTGAACAAACAATTAGTGTTCTTACATCACCACCAAGTCTTTCCAGAAGTTACTGCCAGTGTATGACAAACAAAAGAAAGGCAAAGAAGGAGTGGACTGGGTACAATAAAATGGGAGATCAACAGTGGAAAATCTTACAGGTTTAGTAATATTTCCCCTCAGTTCCTGAAAAATAGAGGAAAACACAAGCAGAAAATCAGCTAAAATTAGTTTTCCTTCCTCTGCTCAGGGTCTGTTTTGGTGGTCTCGGCATGAAGTTTCCCTGATAATCGTTCCATAATAATGTCACATAAATTTCTAATTGTTTTTCATTATTTTTGAGCTGTCACATTGTGGAATCACTGCTGAGAAATTCCAGGTTTCAGCTCAAAAGGGACTGCAGTCTCAAACTGCTGGCCTGGATTCTTCCCAAATCACTATAAATCCACTATTGGCAGTGGACACAGGGAGCAAATGCACTGCTTTCCTAAGGAATTCAGGAAGCCACTCAGCTCTTAATAATGATGTTCATTAGCACAGGACCAATGGCTAGGACTAATTTGCTTGATATTCAGCACGTTTGGAATGAAGAAAGGAGAAGAAGAAATCTAAGACTGAATTCTCCACCGTGTTTAATTTCCTCCCTCTCTTCCCAAAAGAGTTCCCTGATCCAAAGTGCTTAGAGGGGACTAACTGCTTGCAAACAAATGTTGGGAACTTCTGGAAGATCCCACAGGATCACCAGCCACCCCTCAAGGCTGCTATGCCTGGGAAGGACCTGTGAACTGTAGGTGTTGAAGGCTGGCTTTAATCTGGGTAGGTTTTACAGGATCTAAAGTTTTCCTCAGGTTCTTTTAAGTGATAATTCAGCAAGATTTCATTAGGACTCCTGTCTAAGGAGCAGAACAAGAGAAGGAGGAGATTCCATAGGAAGCCTTTTCAACACGGATAACAGTACAACACTACATTGCTGTAGATGATTCCATGACCATCGTGATCCTAAAGAATAAACTCCAAGGGTGTATTGAAAAGCTCTGGGTTAAGATGACATATTTTGGGGCGATTCACTCATGCTGAAGGCAACTCTTCACATAAAAGAGTGAAATCCTGAACACAGCCTGGATAGAACTGCACAAAGATTCACCTCGACACCCAAGAGCTGCTTTTCAGACACTTCTCCCCAAGCAACAGAAGTGTTGCAAACCTCTTCATGATTTTGTGAAGTGGCACAGGATGAATCTAAACCATGTCATGGATATGTGGCTGAAAAGTGATGCTAACAGCCTGCCTTCTCAGATTTTATTTCCAAGGGTACCTGGGGATAAATTCCCTTTGCTTTTGCCTTTGCTGTTATAGCCACGTACCAACTGTGGTCAAAATAACTGGGATAAAGGGGCTGTTTCTCTTCTGGGTGTCTTCAAAATGCCTCATTTTGTTACCCAATGGTTAATACTTTGAATTCACGTGACTTGACTGTCTGTGTGACAATTGTCTAAGGTAGGTGGGCACCTGTGAGTGTGCACAGGGAGAAAATCTGGAAGGCTCATGTTGTTACATGCAGTAGGACCCAGGAGAGGGAAAGAAAATGGCCTGAAATTAAAAACTTGCTCACTTGAATCATTTTCTAAAAGACTACTTATGCTATTAAGTCCTCATCCAATCAATACATCACTTGACTTCAATTTAAATGATGACATTTTTTCCTCCTATGTTCGTAAGTCTAATTAAAAGGAATTAGTCACGAGAGTGACAAATTTTAAGCCGACTATAGAATGACTTCATGTGGCATTTATTAGGTATCAAACACGGGGAAGAGTTTCAAACAAACTGGCAAATTCAGCAAAAGTAACATCTTGGCATGAAAATCCTTTCTTAAAATTAAGTCATTTGTTATTAGGGGTATTCTTTTTTTTTTTTTTTTTTCCCCTCAGATAACTTCTTTTTCTGTACTTTCTTTTTGTTAGGACTGGAGGATACAGAAATTGTATAACAGTGAGTAATAAAATCTGTCATTCTCGTGAGTAATGCTTTGTAATTAGAGGAAATAAAAGTAAAGTAAGTACAGTGGTGTGTGGTGTGCAGGGCTGGGGGTGTCGCGCTGCGCTCAAAGGTTTTTAGACTAATAATGGTGCTGAACTTTCAACGCTGGAAGGTTCTGCTTGAATTAGCATCAAAAGGTGCGCTGCTTTAGCTCTACTCTCCGTTCCAAGTGCTGCCACAGCGACATAAATCTCTCACACAGGGAGAGTTGGGATGATCCTTCATCTTTCATCGCTGCAAGGCACAAGCTTTGGGAAGAAAACCCAAAGCCTGACTGTGTGTGCAACGCAGACACTAGATGGCTGAGTTCCCCTCTCAAATGCTCATCTACATCAGGTCATGCTCTGCAAGAGGCACCTCTGGGATTTATTCTTTCCCTCTTCAGGACTGGCAGTTCCCCAGAATCCACCTTGCTGCTCCCATTGTGCTCCTTCCCTGTCAGAATGACACTGTTTGACATGGAAGGTTTGATTTGAATTTCTTTCAGATTCACAGAATCATTAAGATTGGAAAAGACCTCCAAGATCATCAAGTCCAACCTTCAACCCAATATCCACTAAACCATGTGATGAAGTTCCACATCTGCTTGTTTTTTGAGCACTTCCAGGGATGGTGACTCCACCACTTCCCTGGGCAGCCTGTTCCAAGGCTTAATCACTTTTTCAGTGAAGAAATCATTCCTAATATCCAGCCTGAGCCTCCTCTGCAACTTGAGGCCATTTCTCCTTGTTTTATTTCTTGTTATGTGGGAGAAAAGCCCTCCTGGCCACAACCTTCTCTCAGGGATTTGTAGAGAGCAAGAAGGTCCCTCCTGAGCCTCCTTCTCTCCAGGCTGAGCTCCCCCAGCTCCCTCAGCCACTTCAGGTGCTCCAGACCCTTCCTCAGCTCCGTTGTCCTTCTCTAGACACTCTCCAGCCCCTCAATGTCTTTCTTGTAGTGAGGAACCCAATGTGACCCCAGGATTTGAGGTGTGGCCTCACCAGAATTCCACCAACTTTGCTCAAGTCCAGAGCTGTGTTTCAGGGCACTGACCAGCAGCGTGTCCTCAAAGCCAGGATGACTTTCTGTCACCTTATGTTGGTCCTTTCCTGGGTTTATCCAGAGCCAGGGGTTTTCCCTGCTGTGCCTCTCTGGCTCTGGAGCAGATGGCCCTGATAGGGCTGTTCCAGAGCTGGGGATTTCAGGAGATGGATATTTCCCAGCCTTGGGCAGCGAGCTGAAGGATCTGCCCCAGAACTGCGTGTGCTGGGAGCCACCTGCAGCTGCTCCGTGCAATTATCACTCTCATTAACCAGCATTTAATGGGCTCGCTAATTGTCAGCTACTGATGAAATGCACAAGAGTGTCAGATTGGCTGGGGAACTTCTGAGATCTGGGAACTTTCAGTTTTATGGAAATGTGGATGATATTTCTCATGTAAAACGTGTCTTTCGAAAGGACCAAGAAATCTTAAATCCTGATTCTCAGCTAAGACTCCCATCTCTTTCTGTCTCAGAGATTCCAGGGAATGCTGAGTCCATGGCCTCCATTTTTAAATTCTACTGAAATACAATTTCTGCCACTTTTTGGAAATACTTCTTTCGAGGCTAAACTCAACTAAATTCAATTTCCAGGTATTTGATTCAGGAATGCCTTTCTCTTGCACAACTCAAAGCTATTGGGTTTGCCCTCCTTGATATCTCAAATATTCTGTTAAACTCTGAAAAACTATACCAGAAATCTGCTTTTTCTCCACTTTAATTAACTGATGTGATTTTTCACCCTAAAATTCAGATATAATTGTAGAATCACAGAATGATTTGGGTTGGAAGGGACTTTAAAATCATCCAGTGCCACCCCTGCCATGGGCAGGGACACCTTCCACTATCCCAGATTGCTCCAAGCCCCATCCAACCTGGCCTTGGACACTTCCAGGGGTGGGGCAGCCACAGCTTCTTTTGGCAACCTGTGCCAGGGCCTGCCCACCCTCACAGGAAAGAATTTCTTCCCAATATCCCATCTAAACCCACTCTCAATTTAAAGCCTTCCCCCTGTGATAAAAGTATTGAACAATGTTTGCTCAGAATCTGCTTTTAAGGTGATAACAATGAAGACATACAAATCCCTGCAGATCCTTCCCTCCTCTTTCAAAACAGCATTTGATGGACTGAGTCAGGTTTTAATTGATGGAGGATGTGTCTTTTTGTTTCTTTATCTGGCAGCAGGTTCATTCTGGAAGATACGTGGTCATGATCCAGTGAAACCAAAGTAGGTTTTATCATCATGACTTTCTTTATCAACCAGACAGGAAATCTCCTGGAATAGATAACAAGTTTCTTTGACGAGACCTACTTTCCACGGAACAAAGTCATCTGGTGCTGTGGAGATATTTTTATCTTGGAATTTTCTATTTTGATGAACTTCTGAGTTAACAGTGACTTTGCTTGTTGAGGATCAGACTTTACAGTCCAGCATTTCCCTCACAGAATCGTAGAATACTCGGAGCTTGAAGGAACCCACAAGGACTTGATAAAGTGTCCACAAGCCCTCAAGTCCCTTGGAAAATCTCCAGTTTTCAAAGATGTGTTAAAATAAATTCAATCCCAAAACAGCCTCCATCACTCCACAGATTTTTCTAAGAAAGAGCATCAACTTCCACACTGCCAAAATTCTCCAAATATTTCATTGCATCACCTGTGGCCTCAGTTGGTGAGAAGTGAAACTGAGGAACCTGCTCTAGTAGAAGTTGCCCCTGTCCATGGCAGAGGGTTGGAATGGATGATCTTTAAGGTCCTTTCCAACCCAAACCATTCTATGATTCTATAAATATTTATAGGCCAATTTAAGTCTGTTGTACATTTAGTGCCCTGATGGGACACACTCCTATGGGTGCAGTGGGAACATTGCAACACTCACTGGGTGTGTTTTGACTATAGATTTGGGATCACAAATGGTGGGAGAATTTTGCTGCATCCAGGTGTTACAGCCCCTCTTCTTCGACCTAAAGGGATTTACAGCTACATTTTGCCAGCCCAACTGAGTGTTTAGGCTCCGTTCTGCCTCAAACAGTGGCTCCCAATCACACCTAATCAAATGTAAAAGATAAAAATAGCCTGTTATTTCCCTGAGATGTTCTCTGCAGATGGGTGGCCGAGGAAATGCTGCAGCCAGAACACTTGAATGTTCTCTGAAAAATCAGAAGGTAGTTATTTTCTGCTCCCGTGGCCCTGTGATCCAGAAGGCAGAGCGATGCTTAAACCACTGTGCCACTTCCACCCCTGTTTCTTTCCTGTGTGCAGATAGAGAGGCAATTTTCCTATTGGAACATCAGAGCTGTGAATTCCCTTAATCTGTTTGCCCTTTCTGCAGCAGAACCTCCATTTGGTAAATAACCTGGGGATGGGAGCAATCAAAGTAGTGAGGCAAAGCAAAGTTATTATGAAGTTGTTGAAACATATGAAGGATCTGAGAACGGGAGATGGAGAGGAAAAGGAAAAAAAGAACATCCCAGGGGCATATTTCATTGCTCAGTAGGCATCAGGTTGAATGAGTTACAAATAAACTGTCATCTTAAAAGGCACCAGACACTGACAGAAGAGGAAAGTTAAAACAACAGCTCTTCAATTATTATCGGCAGCAGCTTTTGGTGCTTTGCTGCAGTCCTGAAAATTGAGTTGTTTGTTGTTCTGTGGCAGTGACTTTGCTGCCAGGCAGCTGATATTTCGCTTTTATTTGTGCTTTTTAGTTCTTGGTGGTCTCTGTTCTGACTATACTGGGATATACTGGCTTGAAAAAAAAATTCCAGAACATTGTTGCTGGTAGAGTTGTGGCTTAAGAAGGTCATCTTAACATGCATTAACTTGTGGTGACCATCCTTGCTGTTTGTATACAAGCAAATTGGATTTATTCCAGGCTCTGAAAAGAGGGAGCTGAAGAACAGGTTGCAGGAGCATTGCTCTATCCCTGGAAGGGTTGGATGGTGCTTGGAGCAACCTGGGATTGTGGAAAGTGTCCCTGCCCATGGTAGGGGGTTGGAAGTGGATGATCTTCAAGGTCCCTTCCAACCCAAGCCATTCTGTGACTCTTTGATTCCAATATTCTACTATGAACTCTGCTTTAACATTTTTCACCATATGCCCATTGGTGGCAGCTTCCATGTCATTTTCTTCTCCAGTGACACCATTTTCTTCTCTGGTCACAAATTTCCAGTCTTCAGCAGAAGCTTCTCCTAAGTTTGGAGGCAAATGCAGGCACAGACATAAGCCAGATTCAATCTAAAACTTTAAAATGTAGTTCTTTCTCAGCCCCCACCAGGATTTGGCCAAGGGCTGAACTTCTTCTTGGCTTGCTCAGGAACACATTGCTCAGTGTTCTCCAATAAATTATACTCAAACAGCTAACACTGGAGAGTTTGTCTGTGTAGAAGAACCCTTGGTCAAGTTTAGGAACCTGAAGTTAGATGTAGAGGGACTGTGGCATTCGCAGTCCCAAGGTTCTCTTCATTCAGTGTAGAATTACTGAACCCTGGAGTGGGAAAAATGGAAGAGATGGGCTGATTTCCAGACCTATAATGTGTGACCAGCAGGTTGAGGGAAGTGATTCTCCCACTCTGCTCTCATGGACCCCACCTGGAACACCATGTCCGGCTCTGAGGCCTCCAGAAGGATGTGGAGATTTTGAAAGGAGTCCAGAGGAGGTCACAGAGATGCTCCAAGGGCTGGAGCCCCTCTGCTCTTGAGACAGGCTGGGAGAGCTGGGAGTGTTCACCTGGAGAAGAGAAGGTTCCAGGGAAACCTTAGAGCACCTTGCAGTGACTAAAGGGGCTCCAAGAGGGACTTTGGACAAGGGATGGAGGGACAGGACGAGGGAGAAATGGCTTCAGACTAACAGAGGGCAGGGTTAGGTTTGAATTAGCTATTAGACATAAGTTCTTGGCTGAGGGTGTGAAGTCCTGGCACAGGTTGCCCAGAGAAGCTGTGGATGTTCCATCTTCAAGGTCAGGTTGGACAAGGCTTGGAGCAACCTGGTCTAGTGGAAGGTGTCCCTGCCCATGACAGAGGGTTGGAACTGGATGATCTTTAAGCTCCCTGCCAACCCAAACCATTCTGTGATTCTGTGAGTGTTGTAAGTGCCACAAAAAGCCACAGGTTTGCCCTACAGGAAAAAAGACATTTGTGAAAAGTCTTCCTAATGCTGAGGGTAGGGAAATGGTGGTATCAACTGCCCAGGAATGGCAGGTCTCCCTGAGTGGAATTCTTTGAAATCAGGTTAGATGGATTTCTTCCAGGAATGAGGGAGTCCACATAAACAAGCAAGAAGAGACAAACACCTTTGCAATTTTAAGCTCTCAGGTTTAGGCTGCTTTCAGATGAAAACTGCTCTGCAAAACAGAGCGGTCTCTCACTTGTTATTTATTGAGACTGAACAAAGAGACTAAATCAGTATCAAATAAAACCTTCAAGATGAAGTTGAATGTTCCAGGCACCGCTGAAAACAAAAATTACTTTCCCCCCATTATTTAGCACTTCAGTAGAGGCACAAATTTGGTTTTCTAATCTGTAGCATCGGGTACAAATTACTCTTTTGGCTGTATAAAAAAATCATCTGACCCAAGTTAGAGAAGGAAAAACATTTTCCCCCCTCTCCCCTCAAAAATGCTCTCAGGCTCATAAAGATCAAACAACCCTGTCCAGGCAGCCCTCAGGAATCGAAGTTCAGTGTATCAAGTGGGTACTTTAGTGGGGGGGGGGGGGGGATTGACAGGGTTAATATCTAGAGGATATTCGGAATTTTAGGGTAAAAAGCAGCTTCAAGTCCCTGGATGGACTGAGGTCAACAGGCTCCCCAACAGAGAGATAAACATCTGCTCAGAGGGACAGAATGGAGTGTGGAGACCACATGGTCCCCCTCCATTCTAATCCCAGCAGAAAGGAAGAACGTTGTGGTACTGAGGCCATAAGATAGATGTCTGCCAAGAGAGCATCAAGATGTTCTGCTGCTGTGCCAACAACCGTGTTGAACCCTCTCCTCAGGTGCCAAGGGATGACCAACCCCCTCCCGTTAGGTGTGGTGAGAGAACTTTACACCAATCAGAAATAAAAGGTATTTATGACTAGAGTCACTCAAGCACCACCCAAACATAAAGAAATAAGTTGGGAATAGGGGGAAAGTTGGAGAAGACTCCACTGAAACTCCTGGGGTCAGTCGATGGGCTGAGCCCATCTTCTCCCTCTGTAGGGATGCCTTGGGTGAGAATTCCACTCTACACACATGAAATGGTGCTTTTAGGATTAGAGCTTTTGTTTGTGCTCACCTCAGAGCACATCAGTAGGCTGCTTCGTCTCAGAGCTTGTGGTTGCTAAATATATGTCAGTAGATTGCTTTAAAACTTATTTTTGCAGTTAGAAACCATCACTGACAGCCTTCGAGCTTTCTTAATCTGTCACAACTTGTATTAATAAAGGGTGCTATTCCATGAACTTTTAAGGCGAGTCTTTGCAGTTGCCAGCAGTGGGAAACACCTTGGCAGGACCCACTGAAGGGTCTTCACTCTGTTGGGTCCCCCCTAAAAGGGTGGTTGAAGTTCCCTCCAACCTTGTGAACCTCTTGGTGAAGGGTCTCATTACTAGACATGTACAGACTGCGGGACACCAGGTCCTGACTTTCCTGGGGGAAAATCTAAAGTCCCACCTTTCACTTGACATATCTATTCTTAGCTGTTTTCCTATGCCCTTTAACATGCAAACAAACCCCTTCTCTTCTCCTCAGACCTCACCTACTTTGCCTGTGAAATGTGGGTGTGTTTTCTCCCTCCTGTGGCACATGTACAGCTCTACTTTGAGCTGCGTGTGCACGTCTGTAAATCTCCTTTCAGAAGGCAGAAATCCCGGTTCCTTAAGCACCTCCAAGTCCACTCCATAAATCTCTGCTGGGAATTTTATCTCCTCAGAGCACAGCTTTGGAAATTATGCACATCTTGAGGAACTTGCTGGAAAAGTGGGCCAACCCGACGTTATTTTAAAATGTCGCCTCCGTCCCTTATTGACTTGCTGTCATATTTTCTGCAGCTTTCCCGTCATCCTGGCTGACCAGACAATTTATTAAGGACTGTGTGGGGAATACTGAGAGGAGCTGCCAACCACTCTGAATATTGATGCTGGAGGGAGAAAGAGACTTCCAAAGAGTTTCTGGAAGTTGGAAACTTTCTGAAGGGCGTGGATAAAAGCGCCGCGAACTCCGTTTAGATCCAGCGTCTTCATTTCTGAGAAACACGTCTTCCAACACAGAGATTAAACTCCTTAATACGAGATCTGTGTGGGAAAGTGATTTATTATTTTACTTATGGTCTGCAGCATTCAAGAGGGGGGGAAAAAAGCCCAACAGCATATTTTGCATAGAGTCTGCTCAAAAACCTTATTTTTCTCTGCTAAACTGGAAAGCAGACAATGCTTTCACTCAAAGGGAATGTTCCACTTCAGTGCTCAGCCTTTGATTTCTGCTCAAAAACCCTTCTGATGGAAAAAATATCATTTCCAATCAGAAAATCAAAATATTTTTTTAAATGAGATGCTTTATCTCCTACACATTTTCTGCCTCCTGCTGTTTATTGTTTGTCTGTCTGAGACCCAATAACTTGTGAAATTCATACAAAGTCTAGAATAATTTTGAATTTACTGAACAGGCATTTTTTTTTATCTGTTTTTAACCGAAGAATTTCAGTTTAGTGAAAACTTGTAGTGGGAAAGAGTTTTACTTTCACACTAAATGCTCTTCAGAGTTGTGACCTCCACATCAGTCTGTCTGGTACATAATACTGGGACTTTCAGAGCTACTACATTATCAATTAAAACCCCATAACACTCTATTAATTACCATTTAAATATGCCTCAGTTAAATTTCTTACCATGTCGAATTGGCCTGAGAGATGAAAATCTTCAATCTAAGCTCTTCTCTTAGAAATTTCCAGTAGGTCTCTGATATCTACATAAGGACTCAAGTTAAATGTGGCCTCAGCTCTGTGAAAAACGAGTTAAAGTCAATGTAGGGTCATTTGGAGTCACTTCTAAATGAAAATTAGCTGCTGTTTCAGCTTTAATGAAGATCCTGTCATCTGAATTAAACAGAACGGACTCAAATCCATGGCCCCTTTTTCAAAGCATCCCTACAAGCAGAAAGTTGAAGAAACCACCTTCAATTTGCCTGGTTGGAACCCTTGGAGCTCTTCCTTTTTAAACCCCATCAGGAATAAGCCCTTTAGAGAATTAATGGTTGTTGCTGTTTCTCGGGAGGTCTGTAGTGTGTCTTCTGGACAGAGAGGATTTTTCCAGAAGCAGAATCATTTCTCATGACTTTCGTGCCCTGGAATGTGTCTGGAGTTTTCCAGACAAGTTTATAGCACCAGGCTTTTGTCCTGTAACAGGGAAGGAAGGGAGTTACTTGTCATGGAATCATAGAATAGAATCAGAAAATCATTTGGGTCGGAAGGGACATTCAAGATCATCCAGTCCCACCCTGTGCCATGGGCAGGGACACCTCCCACTAGCCCAGGTTACTCCAAGCCCTGTCCAACCTGGCTTTGGACACTTCCAGGGATGGGGCAGCCACAGATTCTCAGGATAATCTATTCCAAGGCCTCACCACCTTCTAAATAAAGAACTTTTTCCAACATCTGCTCTAAATTTCTCCTCTTTCAGTTTGCCGGCACCTGCCTGGCTAGAGGTGGGCACCCTGGGCAACTGTAAGTGAAGGTGGTGGTGAAGTTGGGTCCAGACCAGCAAGTCAGAGGGGAGAAGATTATTGAAAACTCTCTTAAATAGGCAGGAATTAGTTTTTTAGGTGAAGTCATCCACATGCAAAGTGTTTATCCGGCACTGATCATCTGGAGTATCTCTACAGTCAGCAGAGTTGGCTCCATGGGACAACCAGCACTTTCCAAGCTCACAGCATTTGCCTGTTTTAGTTTTTAGTCATTTCCCATCAAAGCATCCGTTCAGTGCTTAAAGCACCTTTGTTGTCCAAAATGGAAGTTTTTTAGGTTTTTAGTTATTTCCAGAAACACTTGGACTTGGGCACCCAAATCACTGACTAGAATTTACCCATCTTGGATGGGCCAAGACTTGCCACATTTCCTTGTGCCTGAGGATCCCCACCAACTCAATTGTGCTCTCAGCCTTCTGGCATCTTCTGTGGCATCAGCTGTGCAGGAGCTGAGAGTGACTCTAATGGAGAAACCCACCTCGGGCAAGAGCAGAGCTGAGATTGCTCTGCCTGCAGTTCTGCCCCAGAACTGGGGATGGGAGAGGGGATGGACCAGAATGAGTCAAGAGTGATGCACCTGACTTGGGTTGGTCAAGGATATGGTCATCCTATGGCAGATCTGGACATCCTGTGGCAGATATGGACATCCTATGGCAGATATGGTCATCCTATGGCAGATATGGACATCCTATGGCTGATATGGTCATCCTATGGCAGATATGGTCATCCTATGGCTGATATGGACATCCTATGGCTGATATGAACATCCTATGGCTGATATGGACATCGTGTGGCAGATATGGACATCCTATCGCAGATATGGTCATCTTATGACTGATATGGTTGTCCTATGGCAGATATGGACATCCTGTGGCTATTTTCTGCTTTAGGAGAGCTCAAATGTCCTGAGAAGCTCTGTCCCAGGGCCATCTGAACACTCACAGCCTTGGAGGAGGATTCTACAGAGTTGTAGTGCCCCAGACACACTTACCAGCACGTCTGCAGCCCTGGGCTTCTTCTGCAAGTGCTCTATTTCACCATTGGGCAATAACCAAAATCCACCCTTGGGGTTCCTCTGGCATTAGGACCTTTTTGAATGCACCATTTACCTATGGAAAAGGTGTCTCCCGTCACGAGTCAGGGTGTTGGCATGCTGGGAATCACAGAAACACGGAATCATCAAGTCCAACCTCTGCCTGATCGTCACCTTGCCAACCAGAGCACTGAGTGCCACATCCAGTCACTCCTTGAACACCTCCAGGGATGGTGACTCCTCCATGTTCTGACCCTGCGATTTTCCTGCCCCAGAATGAGCTGAAGAAGCCCTTTAGGTGAGAACTTCTCACCTTGCCCCAATTTCTCACCCAACTCTTGAGCTTTACAGGCTCCTTTCTTATTTCTTGTCCTAAAACGCCGGCTATAATTAGACAACCCCAGAGCCAACGGTGTCTGCTAGACTTGCTGAGGACGCAGAAGGAAACACTTGTCACTCACCCACCAGGAAGGTTGCCCTGGCAAAGCAAAGCTTCTTGCCATGGCCTACATTGCACACACCCACCTCCACCACGTGTGGGCTGTTGTCTTCTCCCGGGGGAAGCCCAGCAGCTGCGTGTGGGTATTTATCCCAATTAGTTTTCGCGTTGTCTGTGTGATATCAGAGACAAGCTGGCATGTCCTGCATGGCAGAATTCTGCCAGCAAAAGAGACTCCCACTGCTCCTGGGGAAAATATCAGCTATTGGCAAGTCAGGCCACAGCTTTACAGATATTTGTGCTGTTCCGTGGAAAGAATAGATTTTATTTTAGAAATATGTCTCTGCCTCTCAGGCTGTTTATCTGCAGCCTTCTCTGCATACAATACTTGGCTGGCATTTCTCAAACTCAGCCATTTAAGTAACAGAAGGGTTGGGTTTTTTTTACCTTTGTGTGTCATTCCACCCTGTATCCTTCATTTTCAGGGAGCAAAAGCTCTGGGATAAAACTCTCTCTCACAGGCTGAGTGATCAGGAGATTGGACTCCACATCCCTGGAAGTGTCCAAGGCCAGGTTGGATGGGGCTTGGAGCAACCTGGTCTAGTGGAAGGAGTCTCTGCCCACGGCAGTGGGATTGGAATGAGATGATACTGAAGGTCCCTTCCAATCCAAACCATTCTAGGAGTCTGTGGTTGTTATTTTTGTGTTGCTGGAAGGCAGGTTAAGGGGGAGATTGGACTTGCACTGCCTACACCACCCAGAGGGAATGGTGAACATTCCACAGAGTCCACAGCATCCTCCTTAGGTTTGGTGGGTCATACCCAGAGCTCCAAAAACACCACATCGGTGAGGATGTGGGCTGGAATCCCAAATGGAATTGTCCAGGCTTTGTGGATGTCACTCTTAGGCTTCACCATCCAGGGGAGATGCCAACTGCTGTTGTCCACATGATTTCTGGACAAGTCTTCCAGCTCTTAGTCTCTAATGGACACAAAAACTTTCTCTTGCATTAGGATGGAGGGAAAATTATGGGCTTTCTGCATCCTGGGGAGATGTCAGGCAAAGAAAAGCTGGCTAAAAACAACCAGGCTGTGGATTTTGCAGTCAAAATTGTGCAATTAGTTGGGCCCTGTTACTCGAGGCTGTGAGAACACAGTGAAATGCAGCAGAGGGGGGAAGACTCAGCAAACACACAGTTTGCTTATTTTCAAAACTTTTCAACAACATATTTTTTCACCTTTTTTTTTTTCTTCTTTTCCCTTTGCCCTCTGGCTGTTGCTGGATGATCAGTAGTTACATGTTTGGAATAAATCTAAAAGATAATAAATACAGTCTTGCAGCAGTGTGAGTTTTAGAGGTGGTGTATCTTCCCTCAGGAGGAACTTTATTTGGGTTATAACTGAAGTTCACCCTTTAATATGGGGCAAAAAAACACTGAAGAAGGGTAGATTTAGATGAGATATTAGGAAGAAATTCTTCCCTGGGAGAGTGGTGAGGAACTGTAATGGAATTCCCAGAGAAGCTGTGGCTGCCCCATCTCTGGAAGTGCCCAAGGCCAGGTTGGATGGGGCTTGGAGCAACCTGGGATAGTGAAAGGTGTCCCTGCCAATGGCAGGGTTGGAAATGGATAATCTTTCAGGTCCTTTCCAACCCAAACCATTCTGGGATTCTGTGACTAAATGAAAATACTTTACTAACAGAAATGTAGGGCTTGGGGCTGAAATAATTTACAAATTCAGATTGAGGGCCAAACTTCTTTATTTCCCCCCCAGTATAATCTATTTAAATAAAAAGAAACTCTTTGTTGCATAACATTACATTTAGACTTGTCTTCCTTTACTTGGGAATCCTCAGTTCAAGCATTTTCCATTTTTTAGGGGAAGGGTGAGGCTCTGAATTCCTAAGAGGCACAAACCCACCAGCTCTAGGACATTTCAGTGGGTTCAACTCTCTGTCAAGAGCCACAGGAATTAAATTACACATCCAGTGACCCCGGGAGCAATCCTGAAGGACAAAGATAATTCCCAGATTTAGTTATACCTGTTTGCATAATCATTCTCACTGACACTGGGTTGTAGCTAAATCCCTGGAATTCCCCCCTCGCTCTGCTCTTGGGTTGTCCACTGATCCTGAAATAATTTCTGTACAGGGAAAAGCTATTGATGGGGCAGGACAGTCCTCCCAAAAACCTCAGAAGGCTCAGATTTTCAGTATCCCCAAGAAGATTTGGCATCACAGCATTCCCAGAGCTTGATGGAGGCTTCTCCCCCATGTTAGGATCTGGTATCCCGGCATTCCCTGAGCTCCAAACTGTTGGAGGCTTCTCCCTCTCTAACACTGGCTGTGCCCTGCTGGGATAAAACACCCTTTAAATGTCAGATGAGCAGGAGCCTGCAGGTGGCTTTACCTCCCTCCTTGGGGATATTTTGGGGTGTCCTGACTCACAGGCAGTGCCCAGGGGGCTGCATCACCCACCTCCTCGGCGGGGGAAGGCAGGTGGGCCAGGCAGAGCCCCAGCCCCATGGGGAGGGAGATGCTTTTAGCTCTGACTCATCCCTGTGCTGCCTTCGGAGGGAGAAGCAGCAGCTTCAGGGAGTGGGAGTTGCTCTGCAATCTTCTGTTTACAGGCTTTGCTCGCTGGTTTTTCCCACCTGGGGGGCGCCGGCTCTGAAAAGTCAGAGTGCAGTGATTTTGTGGCTTTAGAACATTGGCATTTTTAACTTTCCATGTGAAGGTTGAAAGTTTGGTGTCTGCAGGGAAAACGGGGAAGGGGAGAAGGGGGAGGAAAAACTTATTTTGGGTAGGGATGGGATATGCATGGGATACTCTTAAATACAAATGACAGCAGCAGCAATAGGTTTTTTGTGCACAAAGGTAGGAAATGCTACTTTTCTGTGCATGTTTTTGGTTTTTGTAACTGCAGACAGACCTGGAGATTATCCTACAGGAATTTCAGGAGTGGTGTGGTAGCCACTGAGCTCGTATCTGCTGACTCCTGTGAAATTAATGGCAGTAGGAAAAGCAGAAGTCTCATCATGTTTGGAAAAATATTGGAAAGTGACCTTAAATTACTTGTTTAGAAACAGGCCAGAACAGCTGGAGTTTCTTTTACATCCAGGACACTCTTATCCTACATCCAGGGCTCCAGCCTTTCCAGAGGGTTTATTGGCACATGCCAATTTGAGAAATATGGGAAGAAGGGGAAGAAAAAGACTTGTTTTCCCCCAGATCCTGGATGGATGTTTGATCCCAGGCACCAATGTCATTCATCCACACAGGACCCAGATAATGCACATGAGTCCCTCTGGGTCGATGCTTCCACGCCTCAGACCTGTCAATCTTCCCATCAAACTCGGTGTCACTCGGGTCCATTTCCCTCTGGATGCATCAGCCATGGAGAATCAATTGCATGGCTTGGGGCTGGGTAATTAGTGCCATTATCTTGTTTACTGCTTGGGGATGTCTCTGGCTTTAAAGCAATGTCCTTGTAACACCCCACTCAAAGAGGAGTCCAGTTATTCCCATGTTTCAAATGTCAAAGTGATGAAGGGGACATGGGACCACTAAGGATCTTTGCTCTGCCAGGCTTATGTTGTTTGCAGGGCTTGATTCTGCCCATGTTTTCTGGGAATGTCACTGAATCATGAAGGGACCTTAAAGATCATCCAGTTCCAACCTCCCTGTCATGGGCAGGGACACCTTCCACTATCCCAGGTTGTTCCAATCCCTGTCCAACGTGACCTGGAACACTTTCAGGGATGGGGCAGCCACAGCTTCTCTGGGCAACCTCTGCCAGGGCCTCCCCACCCTCACAGCCAAGATATTCTTATTAATACACAGTCTAAACCTACCATCCTTCACCCCTTCTCCTATCCCTGCCTGCTGTTGCCAAAAGTCCTTCTCCAGCCTTCCTGTAACCCCTCTTTAAGTATTGGAAGGCTGCTGTAAGTTCTCCAGGATATTAATAGCCTGGTGAGCAGAGCGTGAGTCTTGGTTCTGAAAGTTCTGGCCTTCTCAGATAAGCTGGGGATTAAAACCTCATCTCCTGTGATGCCAAGCCCAAGAGTCAATTTATGCCACATGTATCTCAAGGAGGAAGCTCTTAGAAGAGTAGGTTGGCTTAGCCACCTTCCTCCAGGAGATATTTCCAGGCCTGGATCCCGAGAGAAGACTTCCCAACATCCTGGCTTCCAAACAGATTTCAAGCTCATGTTTCCCCCCTTCCCAACATATCCCATGAAATACCTCCAGCTGGCACCTACAGTCTCACATCTTGCCAGGGAATATCTGCCTATCCAAGAAAGCTTATTGTGCACTTGCAGGAGCTGCCAAAATTAGCAGCTGGGGCTCAGCCATGTACAGAAGTGGAATTTTGGTGGAGAAACCATGGAAGGAAACATCACACACCCCATGTGTGAAAGGAGGGAGTACCTGGAGGAGTCTCCCAAGGTAAGAAAAGCACTTCCCAGGGCTGAGGCAGAGTGGCACTTTGTGTAGCCTTCAGGATTGGGTCAGAGTTGTGATAACCATGAAGATGCAGAACCTCCCATCCTTCACACATGTCATAATCCCTTTTTATCTTGCACATCCGGGATTTTCCCCTTGTCAGAGATTACCTGATTGTTACAGATGAAGAATGAAGCTGCATCATGGACCCAGACTTAAGGCTGGGCAAATCTTTGGATCCCAGTGTTGAAACAGCCAGATGCTGATGGGAGGAGGGATTCTTGAGTGCTGCTTCCAGCTCTGGGGTCTCCAGCACAGGAAGGACATGGAGCTGTTGGAGTGAGTCCAGAGGAGACACCAAGATGATCAGAGGGAAGGAGCAGCTCTGCTGGGAGGAAAGTCTGGGAGAATTGGGATTGTTCATCCTGGAAAAGAGAAGACTCTGGGCTGACCTAATTGTGACCTTCCAGTACCTGAGGGAAGATGACATGAAAGATGAAAAGAGACTATTTCCAAGGGCCTGGAGTGCCAGGAGAAGGAAGAATGGCTTCAAACTGACAGAGGGCAGGGTTAGATTGGATACTGTGAAGAAATTCTTCCCTGTGAGGGTGGGGAGGCCCTGGCACACTTTGTCTTGAGAAGCTGTGGCTGCCCCATCCCTGGAAATATCCAAGGCCAGGTTGGATGGACCTCGGAGCAACCTGGTCTAGTGGAAGATGTCCTAGTTGGAACTAGATGATCTCTAAGGTCCTTTCCAACCCCAGCCATTCTAGGATTGTATCATTCTTGCATAGGCATGAAGCATATGAGTGAACTGATGGCCTTCAGCTGCAGGAGGTCGCTGTGGAGGGAGCTCAAGATGCTCCAGCCGCTTTCCCCATGTCCATGTTTCCTCTGGAGCCTTGCAGAACCCTGCCATAAACTTAGGCAAACTTTGTGGTGGCTCTGCTTTCCTTCTAGCTGAGGGAAGCCAAGTAAAGCCAGGGGGTGTCACATTGACATCTACATCCCCAGATCTGTCCTCACTCTACACCCAGCATAGAGTTTTTGGAGTGCTTTGGATGAGGATCCTCTCTATGTGCCCTCTAAAATCCGCTGCCCAGGGGCTGCCCATGAAGCTGGAGCTGGATAACCAAGCAGCAGCCTCACCAAACAACACACACCCTGTTCTTTCAAGTTTGGGAGACAGGGATTAAAAGTCAAGATGTTAAACAAAAACATTTAGATTTGGGAATTATTCCTCTTTTTTTTTTTGTTCCCAAACCCTTTATATTTAAGCACAGATTTACCCCCCCCCCCCAATCATTTTCATCTGCCTTTCTTTTCAAAACACTTGAAGACAGAGAAAATTATGTGTGACTAGATGCATACTGGGGAACATAATTCTTATTTATTTAAAAGGCAGAGATGAATTACATATACAATTATAGGGAAGATGGCAAGATTGCAGTGTTCTGGAATAAAAAAGTGCCAGCATTTGGAAAGAAGACAGATTATTGGAAGTAATTTATGTAGTTTAGAGTGATTTAAGGGTCGTTAAACTACCGCACATCATGGTACAATATATGACATAATAGGCCAAGAGAATGGAGAAGTTTTCAAGCCTGTTTTCTGTAGCAGCTGCCCAGATGATGCTCCCCCAGAGAAACCCATGGAGGTCTGTGGTTTGTGGGGAGAGGCTGTTCCTGGCCTGGGTGCTTTGTTGTGTGGTCAGTCACTCACCTCACCTGCTCCAACACTGGCACAGGCTGCCCAGAGAAGCTGTGGCTGCCCCAGCCCTGAAGTGTCCAAGGCCAGGCTGGATGGGGTTTGGAGTAACCTGGGATAGTGGAAGGTGTTCCTGCCCATGGCAGGGGGCTGGAACTGGATGATCTTGCAGGTCCCTTCCAACCCAAACTGTTCATTGATTCCATGATATGCTCTTGTATCTACAAAAAAAATGTAGGCATTTAACCCTGTTCTTCTGAAAACTCCCACTCCTCTGCCTTTCCTCAGCCGAGTCTGCATGTGGACAAAAGGCTGTATCAAAGTGAAAGGTTTAGCGTGACATCTCTTTCACCCTTCCTGGACCCTCTTAGAAGGGGATATCCTGCCTTTAAAGTACAAATCTGTGATGTTCTAGATGATAAAATTAAGCAAATATGTTTTCACAAGCCAGTTTGGGATTTGTTATGTTTTCCCCAGAAGAGCTGAGCAGTGGCTCAGTAAACCCAGGAAAAAAAAGCCCCAAAAATCCACTGGCTCCCCTGTGTCTCAGTTCCCATATCAAGAAAAAGACTCTCTGCTCTAGCAGGTAAGAGTTCTCAAGCATTTGAAGGTGGAAAGTGAAGAAGCACTCTCAGCCCTCAGGCTGAGTCCTACACATGAACTTCTTTCTGGTTGCTGGAGCTCTTGGGTTAAGGGATATGAAAAGAAAAGTCACTTTGAGCGACCTGGTCTAGTGGAAGGTGTCAATGGCCATGGCAGAGGGTTGGAAGGAGATGGTCTTTCAGGTCCCTTCCAACCCAACCCATTCTGTGATTCTATGAGAATAGGCCTGGAGGAGTGTTAAGGAAACCAGTTTGAACAGCAAAGGTCTGAAAAATCATCATATTGCAACAGGTTTTGAGAAAATTCCAGCCCCAGCAGGGCTGAAGTAGCTCAGCTGGGAGAGCGTTAGACTGAAGATCTAAAGGTCCCTGGTTCAATCCCGGGCTTCAGCAGGGTTTGCCTCCTCTTTTGTGGGCCCAGTGCTGGGCTCTGCAGTGCAAGAGACATGGACATACTGGGGAGAGTCCAGCAAAGGGCCAGGAGGAGGATGAAGGGACTGGAGCATCTCTCAAATGAGGAGAGCATGAGAGAGCTGGGACTGGTTGCCCTGAGGGGTGGAGTTCCCATTCTGGATGACTGGCTGTAGGTGTTCCTGCCTGAGCAGGAGTTTGGATCAGATGACCTCCACGAGGACCCTTCTGACCTCAACCAATCTGAACCTTTGAAAGAGGAACACCATTTTCAACTCACCAGCAAAAACAGCTATATAAAGGATTTTTGTTGTTGTTCCTTCAGTCCTGTGTCCTGGACTGCCCTCAAAGTGGTGTAATTTTGAGTCACTGGTGTGGGGGGCTGCCTACTCTGCAGCAAATCCGGGGAGGCCACAAAGATTATTAGAGAGGTGGAACTTCTCTCCTATGAGGAAAGGCTGAGAGAAATGGATTTGTTCAGCCCAGAGAAGAGAAGGCTCCAGGCAGAGCCTCTGCAAGTACCTTAAGGGGCTCCATGAGAGCTGGAGAGGGACTCTGGACAAGGGTGTGGAGTGACAGGACAAAGAGGGAATGGCTTCAAAGTGAAGGAGGGAAGGTTTATATTGGATATTTGGGAGAACTTCCCTCTGGTGGTGGTGAGGCCCTGGCACAGGTTGCCCAAAGAAGCTGTGGCTGCCCCATCCCTGGAAGTGTCCAAGGCCAGGCTGGGCTTGGAACAATGTAGGACAGTGGAAGGTGTCTGCCCATGGCAGGGGGTTGGAATGATATGACCTTTAAAGTCCCTTCCAACCCAAACTATTCCATGGTTTATGATCCTCTGAGCTCTGAGGACAATCACTTGTCCCCCACCACCTCTGCCAGGCAGTGTTTTGGGTTTTGAGCAGCAGCAGCCACAGCTGCAGAGTCCTCATTACCAGCAAAGCTCAGCTTCTTGCTAGAATTAATGACTTCAGCCTGCATAATTGAAGGTTTCTCCCCTTTGCCCTTCTTCAGCTATGAAATTGCTCAGGGGTTTTGTGAGGTTCCTTCTTGCCTGCAATGGTGTTTTGGCCTAGATCTTCTCCTACCTTCCCTTGTTTCCTCTCCCCAAGAACAGCAGAAACAATGCTTTGAAATCACATTAC
Organism: Margarornis squamiger; assembly: GCA_035222235.1. NCBI lineage: Eukaryota > Metazoa > Chordata > Aves > Passeriformes > Furnariidae > Margarornis > Margarornis squamiger. The sequence continues at coordinate 149,428,427 of JAWWTY010000077.1, read as the reverse complement.
ATAATTTTCTTCTTGTGAGCCCTTAGAAACCTCTTTAGCCCAGAAAAAAAAAAAGCTGCAAGAATCTTGAAAATACCTCTTCCAACTTCAGAGAAATGGAAATAAAGAAAGCCTGAATAAAAAAGCTCAAAACTTATGATTTATTGATGAGAGAGGTGAGATGAGACCTGAGAATGACCCAGAGCCTGTTCTAACCGTGTAACACACTCCTGAAAAACAAAGGTGGCAGGGATATAGTGGTGAGTGAGATGTCATGGAAAAATGTTTGGGATACAACACAGTCCCTTGAGACCAGGACAGGCTGCCCAGCTCATTCTTGCCCGCTGTTGTCATCATTTATGATTTGGAAGGGCTTCAGGGGGTTGCCATGTGGGAACTTTTGAGGTATCATCACTTCTTTTGCAGAGCCACAGTGTGATCCCAGAGGGACCTGAGCTGCAGCAGCTTGTGGAGGTTGGAATGCAGAGCCTGTGTCACCTCACATGAAGGAGAAAACCCACAGAGAGTCCTGGTCTCTCCTATAACACTCCTTCATTCCCTTTTGTTTCCTGCTGTGCTCTTCATGATCCCAAAATCTGGGATAATTTCCTCTCCAGGCTGAGCGTCAAGAAGGACAAAAACGCTTTGGTAGCTCCAGGGCTTGCTGAGAATGGATTTTAGCAGGAAATTGAAATTCCCAGGGCGATCCCATGTGTGTGGCTGGGATGCTGGGCAAAAGGGAATAGATTGACGGAGGAATGGTCGTAAGGCAGCAGAAAAAGAGAGACTCACGTCAGAGCTCCTGATTTCCATCTCTACGTCACCTAGCAACACTCCAGATAAGGACTTCACTTCCGAGGAACTCATTCCCTGGGAATTTTCCCATTAGGTGGCACCACTGGCCTTGAGAAGCCTTTCACCTCCTTCAAGCCAGATGGTCCTAAATCCCAATTCAGCGACCCCCGTCCCCAAAAGCTCAGGAAGAGCTGAATGAGTTTTTTTTTGTCCAGACCTAAAAGTCACACTGTTTGTTGTAATTTAAATTAGAGGAAAACTTTCGATGGGACCCAGCCTATTTTTGCACTGGGCATAATACAGATCCTGGAAAATCCCGTGGAAAGACATAACCTGGCTCCTCTGAACCTCAGCAGTGTTGAGCTGAACTCAGCAGTGGAAATAACTTTTCTTATTCTCATTTATTGGGTAATTTGATTTCTGGGCTGGCTGCAGGGAGATGAGTTGTAACTCACAGCAAAGCTGATCTTGATGCATTTATGATTTGCTGCCAGAAAGGGGATGCTCAGGTTTCCAGCAGAACACGATGACAACGTTCCAGGTGTCACAGGGAGACCTCCAGAGTTGACTTTGAAAGTTTTTGGTTTGCATTTTGAAGGGAGATTTAATTTTGGAACTCGGCAGCAGCGTTCCTGATTTCTGCAGGTTCTGTCTGGTGACTGAGCAACCTGGGCTAGTGGAAAATGTCCTAGAGAAGTTGGAATTAAATGATCCTCAAGATCCCTTCCAACCCAAGCAATTCTATGATCAGGCCACATTTAGAGATTTGCCTTTCTGCCCTTTGAGATTTAAGTGAGATGAATCCCACTCCAGGAACCTTTTCCAAACTGCTGGGGCTTGCAGAAAAAAAGTCTTCTTGTGTCTTCTCTTGTGGTCATTGCTACCTGTCATACTGATGTCCCCACATGGCCTTCTAGGAATTTGGTAATCATCAGTGCTGCTGACACTAAAGAGCTCACAGCTCTTAAGGGAAAAACAAAACAACACTATTTCAGGGAATTAGAGGCACTGATGTTTCCAAATAGACGCTGGTCTATTTTGATTTGCCTTCAAAGACAAAGTCTTTGAAGAAAAACTAAGCCTGGAGCAAACCTGCACTCCAAACATCAGTAACCTTTCAAAACAAAGCTCTACATACAAGTAAACACTTGTGGTGAACCCCACAATAATCATCTAATAAATCACCTGGCTGTGCAATCCTTTTTTTCACTTCCTTCAGCATCCAAATGTGGAAAAATAGACCAGAAAGAGTTTTCAGTCCCTGCAGGCTGAGCCAAGCTGTACTTGTAGGATCTGTAGTCCCTGAGCTCAAGGACTTGCTCCTTTAAACACCTTCTGTAGGTAAATATACGTTTCACTATGTTCAGACCTGCTCTGAACACTCAGCCTTGGGTTGGGGATGATTTTGCAGGGGGCAGATTGCAGGATTTCTTCCTCATCCTCTCTCCTGGACAATTGGAAAGACTTAATGGGGCCAATTCTTCTTCTTATGGATCCTGAGGTCCATGAGGAGATAAGAGAGACATTCAGTAGGATAGACAGCAAGGATTGCTCATTCCCACTTCAGGGCTGAGACCTAATCACCCTTCTGTGGCTCCAAATCCTTGAGCAATCTTGTCAATTCCTCTCATATCAGCACCTCCACCAGACACAAAACAGGAATCTCGATTTGGGTTGGGTTGTCTCCTGGCTGAGGTTTTTAGAGTTGCCCTGGATTTGTTCTCTGCACCCTTCTCTTGGCACCACTGGCCTTTCAAGAGCTGGATCTGTTCACATGGGGGAGACAATTCCTAAGTGCACATGGACAAGTAGCAGAGCTCAGCTGGCCAAGCAGGTCCCCACCTGATAAGCACGAAGATGCTGAGACCCTCAGCCACATGTGTGACCAATTCCTCAGTGACCACGGATAGGATCACCATTGGGATCCAGGAAAGGAAGTGTTTTTGCAGAAAGAAAACCCACTTAGGGTATGATCCTGCTGTCTGGATATTGCAAGAGGTTTCATAGCCTAGTTTTGAAGCCCTAAATATCAGGAACTGTTATCTAATAAATCCCTGGGAGGAAATATCTGCTGCTGTCGAGCTGAACATTCAAGCCCAGATTAAATATATTCTTGACACCTTTCACTACCAGATTTTTGACAGACATGAAAAACTTACCGTGCATTTCACAGAAGTATTTTGGGAAGATGTGAATTTGGAGCTGGTGAAAGATGGAAGATTGGCTTGGGAGGGAATTATTTGCAGGATAAGTTGGTGGGCTGGGCAAACCTGTCCCATCTCCCTGCACGAATATGCCTGGCTCCCATTCCATGGGTGGGGAGAGACAGATTGAGGTGAAAAGATTAGCCAGGCTCCGTGGATAACTCCAGATCCTTCTGTGGGCTCCGTGAAAAGATGGTAGGAAAGTCTGTTCAATGCTAAAGCTCCTGACTGCTTCTCAGCTCAAGGCTGCTGTTTAAATCCAGATTTTAGTTGTGTTTTATCATAAGATCAAAAAATCCCAGAGTTATCTGAGCAGGAATGGAATTTAAAGATCTTCTCTTTCCAACCCCTGCCATGGGCAGGGACACCTACTATTAGAGCAAGTGGTTCCAAGCCTCATCCAACGTGGCCCTGGACACTTCCAGGGATGAGGCAGCCACAGATTCTCTGAAGAGCCTGTTTCAGGTCTCTGAGTGACAAATTTCTTCCTAACGATATGGACCTTGGTCTTTAGGTACAGCACTGGGCCCTAATTTATTATGGCTTACCAGGACAAGGGAAGGGGTTTGGGCATTTCAGATATGTCCAATATGTATATTTGGATATGTCAGACCAGTGTGAAACCTTGAACAGAACAAAAAAGAAAGGGGGTCTGAGGAATGAGACAAAATGATGTCCTCAATATCAGCACAGAGAGAGCAATCTGTGTTTGACTGTCCCTTTCACTCTTTCCAGTCATCTCTTGAGCCCTGCCTACAGTGAATTTGTCTTTCCCTTCATCCTCCCTCACCTTTGTCACTTCACATTCAGCTTCCCCTTCCATAGCTTTATATCTAGAGAGACCAAACTCCTTGCAATGACTTGTGATCAACAGAGCCCTTCTCTTTCCCTGCTCCACTTCCATAGATCCTCCAGATTCATATTATTAAAGTCATACACATATCTGGAGGTCACAAACACTGACAGGGAGGCTGTGGTGGCACCTTGGCCTGGTGCTTTTGATCCCAATCTGCCTGTATCTTATTCCCTGAAACAACTTCTTTGACTCCCAAGCTAAAGCCAACTAAAGGCTGCCCCAGAAGGCTGAAAGATCATCATATTGCAACAGGTTTTGAGAAAATTCCAGCCCCAGCAGGGCTGAAGTAGCTCAGTTGGGAGAGCGTTAGACTGAAGATCTAAAGGTCCCTGGTTCAATCCTGGGCTTCAGCAGGGTTTGCCTCCTCTTTTGTGGGCCCAGTGCTGGGCTCTGCAGTACAGGAGACATGGACATACTGGGGAGAGTCCAGTAAAGGGCCAGGAGGAGAATCACAGAATGGGTTAGGTCAGAAGAGACCACAGTAGGAACATCTGGTCCAACCCTTCTGCTCCAGCAGAGTCATCCCAGAGCACATGGCACAGGATTGTTTCCAGATGGTTCTGGAATATCTCCAGTGAGGAGACTCCACACCCTCCTCTCTGGGCAATCTGTTCCAGTGCTTTGTCACTGCACAGCAAAGAAGTTCCTCATGTTCGGGTGGAACTTCCTGGGCATCAGTTCCTGCCCATTCTCTCTTGTCCATTGCTGGGCACTCCCGAGAAGAGCCTGGTCCATCCTCTGACCTCCATCCTCTCCCTGCAGACACTGACAGACAGTGATGAGTCCCCTCTCAGTCATCTCTTAAGGCTGAGCTGGCCCAACTCAAGGAGATGGAGGGACTGAAGCACCTCTTTTATGAGGAGAGGATGAGAGACCTGGGGCTGATTGCCCTGAAAGGTTGTTGAGTCTCCATTCTGAGAAATTTTGGAAAGCCACCTGGATGTGGTCCTGGGCAACTGGCCCTTGGTGGCCCTGCTAGAGCAGGGGGTTTCACTGGAAGATCTCCAGAAATCCCTTCCAACTATTCTGTGTGTACAGGACAAAGACAGGAGTTTATGTCTGGAGCAGGGAAAAGCCAGGCTAATGACACCCTGATATTTTTCCACCAGCAGTGTCCACCTGGCCAAGCAGCACAACCACCCTGGCTAACCACCCAGCCAACAAACAAAGATCAGGATATCAGAACTAAAGCTACACTTAAATAAAAGCAGGTTTAAACACTCCTATCCTTAAAATACCTACCAAGGTGAAGTTTTTCTCTTTTCCCTTTATTTTTTTTCTCGCTTTCAGTCAAGCTGATAGCTTCAAATTTAACTCCTCACCCGCTCTGAGATGCTGCTGTCTGTCATCTGCTGCGGGATCTGCAGCGCGACGTCACGCGCAGGGCCCCCAAATAAACTTCCGCTCTCCTTTCAGGCACCATCTGTGTCCCTTCTCTGCAGAGCCTGGCAGAGATCTCTTCCCTTCTATGGTATGTTCCTTCCCCTCGCTGAGCTCCAGACTCCTTCGGAGGTGGGGAAGTCGGTGGGTGGGACTGGTGCCAGCTCTGTGCAAGCAGAGAGGGCTTTGCTGTGACAGCATCCTTTTGGTGTTTCAACCATGGTCAGATGGCCCTGGAACAGGCTCAGGGGCAACCCACAGTCAAGGCAGAGCCAACTCGAGGTCATATCTGGCTGTAAGAAAGAGAAGAGGTGTCACTGTTTGTTGTTAATGAGGGCACAAATAGCGAGGGGAGGAAAAGCCAAGCTGGGGATGTCATGGAGAGGTCCAAATCACTGGAACACCCAATTGTTCTGGGTCACAGAACCACAGAAACACAGAATCAAAGAATCACAGAATAAATTAGGTTGGAAAAGACCTCCAAGATCATCCAGTCCAAGCTGTGACTGATCCCCACCTTGTCAACTATATCAGAGCACTCAGTGCCATGCCCAGTCTTTCCCATCACTTCCAGGGATGAGGACTCCACCACCTCCCTGGGCAGCCCCTTCCAATGTCTAATCACCCTTTCTGTGAAGAAATTCCTCCTGATGTCTAATCCAAACCTCCCCTAGCACAGCTTAAGACTATCTCCTCTCATCCTGTCACTTCCTGCCTGGGAGAAGAGAGCAATCCCCACGTGGCTCCCCACTCCTGCCAGGGAGTTGCAGAGAGTGAGAATGAGCCTCCTTTTTTTCCAGGCTGAGCCCCCCCTGCCCAACTCCCTCAGCCTCTCTTCACAGGACTTGTGCTCCAGTCCCTTCTCCAGCTTTGTTGCCTTTCTCTGGTCCTTTTACCAGGATGAAGTTCATAGCTTAGTTTTCCTATTATGCAAATAAATTAAGCTTTATTGTGCCATTCAGACACCCTAATTCAGACAGTCTTTGAAGAAAAACTAAGCCTGGAGCAAACCTGCACTCCAAACATCAGTAACCTTTCAAAGCAAAGCTTTACATACAACTAAACACTTGTGGTGGACCCCACAATAATCATCTAATAAATCATCTGGCTGTGCAATCCTTTTTTTCTCACTTCCTTCAGCATCCAAATGTGGAAAAATAGACCAGAAAGCATTTTCAGTCCCTGCAGGCTGAGCCAAGCTGTACTTGTAGGATCTGTAGTCCCTGAGCTCAAGGACTTGCTCCTTTAAACACCTTCTGTAGATAAAAATAACTAGACCTGCTCTGAACATACAGCTTTGGAGTGGGAATGACACAATGACAACAAACCATGAAGAGCCTTAACTCGGGCTCTTCACCAAACCAGCTGAATGAGCTGTGCAAATTGCATCCCTGTGCCTCAGTTTCCCTTCTTGTAGCACTGATTCCTTCCCTTCCCTTCCCTTCCCTTCCCTTCCCTTCCCTTCCCTTCCCTTCCCTTCCCTTCCCTTCCCTTCCCTTC
>JAWWTY010000077.1:149372484-149410378 GCA_035222235.1 Margarornis squamiger | reverse complement strand
TTAGATCTTCAGTCTAACGCTCTCCCAGCTGAGCTACTTCAGCCCTGCTGGGGCTGGAATTTTCTCAAAACCTGTTGAAATATGATGATCTTTCAGACCTTTGCTGTTCAAACTGGCTCTGTGGACATGACTCTTCTTCTCTCACTGGGGACCATGGAGAAGAGCCTTTTAAAAAAGCACCAGGCACCCAGTAAAATGTGTCCACCTAGGTCTGATTGATGGTCCTTCTAGTCCATTTCTCTGTCTCTGAGAAAAGGCACAGGGAGATATTCCATAAGACATCACATGAGTGTGGCTGAAGTTCACTCCCCTTCTGTCATATTCAAGATGTTGAAAGGAACATCTCCACCTTTCTGTTCAGCATCTGTCTCTGGATGCTTAAAACATACAATGGTTTGAGTTGGAAGGGACCTTAAAGATCATCCCATTCCAAATCCCCTGCCATGGGCAGGGACACCTTCCACTATCCCAGGTTGCTCCAAAACCCATCCAACTTGGCCTTGGGCACTTCCAGGGTTGGGGGCGACCTGTGCCAGGGCCTCACCATTCTCACAGCCAAGAATTTACTCCCAGTATCCCCCCTAAACCTGCTCTCTGTCAGTTTAAAACCATTTCCTGTTGTTCATCCCTTGTCTCAAGTCCCTCTCGAGCTCTCCTGGAGCCCCTTTAGGCACTGGAAGGGACTCTAATATGTTCCTGGAGCCTTCTCTCCTTCAGGTGAACACCCCCAACTCTCCCAGACTGTCTCCAGAGCAGAGGGGCTCTAGTTCTTGGAGCAACTCCTTGGCCTCCTCTGGATTTGCTCCAGCAGCTCCACATCCTTCTGATATTGGTGGCTCCAGAATTTTCTCAGAGTCTGGACTAAGCTGTCCCTCCACAGAGCTCACATCATCCATGTCCAGCTGGCTTTAGGAGAGTGGGTGACAAGGATCCATCTGCAGGCTCTCCCTGAGAAAGGGACGCCTGCCAGGTCAGCCTGTGTGGGATCCTGGCTCACTTGTGACACAGCTCTGCCCTTCCAGCTGTCCCATTTCTGCTTCACCAGCTTTCTCCTTGTCAAGGAAAGTGAGTGCAGAAACCAAAGCCGTTCTGTTTCTCACCAGCTTTCCTCAGACAGGAGGAAATGATCCCAACATGGAAACTGTGGTATTTGCCAGCCCACTCTGCCTTGCTGGAAATATTCAAGCTTCAGCTGGGTACAAAATTCCCACTGAATTTGTACCACTTTGCAAATGCTCGCAGTGTTGGTGGAAAGGATGAAGTGAAGGATCTGATAAAGAACAAGCCTTGAAAGAAGTGCTACATTGCAGTTAAATTAGGAATTTGAGGAGCTGACTAGCTGGGAACTTGGCTTGTTCAGCTGGTGAAACATCAGAACAGAAAGTCTACGAGCAAAGTCATCAAAAGTCAGACTTGTGTTGCCTGTTTAACAAGTCACATGGAAGAAGTTGGAAGCTCAGACTTTTCCTTATTGAAGAGGAAGAAATTAAACTTGTTTTTCTGGCTCTGTTCAGACCTAAGGCCTGGAGCTCCACAGGCAGCTCTGTTGTGGGGAGAATGGAGAGGAAGGATGAGTGAAGTTGGGATGTCTGCCCTGTGGACACATCAAATTCAGATCTTTTAGCAGATGTTGCTTTTTTGAGCCATGTCCAGCTCAGTGTTGCACTGTGAAAATGCCCAGATTTGGGAAAACTGCCCTGACACAGATAAATACCGTGATTCCCTGCTGGGAAAATGCCCTGTCCCCATGACACTTATCTCCCTCAGTGACACTGTCCCTGTTTCCATCTCTGTCCCCATTTTAATCCCCCTTAAACCAGAAACTTTCTAATAGGTGGCCTTGTGCAAACATCCAAAAGATGACTGGGAAGATTCGTGGGGGAAAAAAAACTCCATGAAAAGAGTGCAAATATGGAACCACCTGCTTTGGTTCATGCACTGCCTGAGCCACAAACCTGGGGAGATGGGGAGAGTATCTGGTGATATAACACTAATTATTTTTAATTTTATAGGTATTAACACCCAGAAAATGTTGCAGACTGGATTTTGAGCTGGATCTTCTCTGGCATCTCCTTATCCTCATGCTCTGGCTTCCTGAGGCACCGGGAAAGTGTCAGCCTGTTAAAGCCTGTTGGCACCTTGGGCAGAGATGTGCTGGAGGTGTCACTTCACACCATCAGGCAACTCTTTAATCAGCACTCCCACACTGGTGTTCCAGGCTTTGGCCATGACAAGCAGCTGACAGGAGATCCCTCTGGCTCTGCATTCCCTCCTCCTGTTCTTCCAGTTTTCCTGCCACTCCAGGCTGATCTGCCTGTGCTTTTTGAAATGTCCATCTGCCATGAGCCAGAGGCAGCTTTCAGAGGTTATGGCATCACATCCAGAAAGCCATTTGGATCCTGGGCTGCATCCAAAGCAGCGTGGGCAGCAGGTGAAGGGGGGATTCTGCCCCTCTGCTCTGGTGAGACCCCACCTGCAGAGCTGCCTCCAGCTCTGGAGTCCCAGCACAGGAAAGACCTGTTGGAGAGAGTGCAGAGGAGGCCACGAAGATGGTTGGAGGGATGGAGCAGCTCTGCTATGAGGAAAGGGTCAGACAATTGGGATTGTTCAACCTGGAGAAGAAGAGACCTAATTGTGACCTTCCAGGACCAGAAGGGAGCCTAAAGGAAAGATGGAGAGGGACTATGTACGAAGGCCTGGAGTGACAGGACAAAGGGAAATGGCTTCAAATGGAATGAGAGTAGATTAGATATTGGGAATAAATTCTTCCTTGTGAGAGTGGGCAGGCCCTGGCACAGGTTGCCCAGAGAAGTTGTGGCTGCCCCATCCCTGGAAGTGTCCAAGACCAAGTTGGACAGGGCTTGGAGCAACCTGGTCTAGTGGAAGGTGTTCCTACCCATGCATGATCCCCAACCCTGCCCTGGATGAGCTTTAAGGTCCCTTCCAAGCCAAACCATTCTGGAATTCCATGAAAGCTCCCACCAAATGCTTATCCCAAGCCAGACCTTTGTGGACCAGCGTGGATTCACCAGCTTTTTAATGGTGCACTCCTTTTTAACAGGATCAATGCATCACCCACTTGGAGGTGCAGAGAGGTGACCTTTTCCACCCAGCTCAGGACATAAAATCTGTCTCCAAACTTAGTTTTCTTTGCAGACATCCTGGCACCAAACTGTGCCACTGGTGGGATTTTGTCTTGTCTCCCCACTCTTTATCCAACCTTCTACAGCAGGGGAGTGACATCCAGCTGCAGGGTCGAGATGTTATTGCTCTTCACACAGTGACTTGGCTCTGATGTGTCAAATAAAGCACATTTTTCTCCTCCAGGCTTCTTGAAATTTTTCTGTCTCATTACACCAAGTGGCCTTCTGGTTTACTTGAGAAGCATTTTTAGTGATTATCTCCATTTTGGTGTTGCTATTTTGTGTTTTTTTCTTGGTTTTTTTTTTTTTTTTGTCTCTTTCCCCAGACTTTTCCAAAAATGATCTTATTAAGAACATGGAAGTCCTGTTTCTGTAAAAGGGTTTCTTGAGGTTTGTAAAAGTCTCCCAGCAGGAAGGTTGCTTGGCTTCATTTTGCCTCCAGTTCTCCAGCTGAGCAGACCCCCAAGTGAGCCCATTAGGAAAAATGGACTTGCTTGAAAATAAAATTCTACAAAATATGCAACAGCAGCAGCAGCAGCAGCTCTGAAATGTGAGGCTCCAGTAGGCAACAAACTATGTTTGCAGAGCTCATCTTTGATGGCAGTTTAATATCTTAGGGAAGGAAGGAGATAATGGCACAAAGGGGACTGTGGGTGCTTGGTACCTACAGCAATAACTGGGAGGGGATGTAGTAAAGGGGATGGAATATGAGGCCTGGGATAACTTCATTGTTATTCTGGAGACAGAAATGCATCTTTGAAAAACAGAGTTAATGAAGCCCAGCTGCCAAACTCTGCCTGTCACACAGCCCTCTCCTCTCCCTCCTGAAGCCTGATGTCTGAAAGATGCTGAGATTGTTAGTCCATCCTTCGGGGGATGGCACTAGGAGTTCTTTAAAAATTTTATATAAGTTTGATTGTTAGGAATCCAGGCTGTGAATAACAGCCCTGCTGTCCTTGGAACATGAAACCTGGATGGAGGGATTCAGGCTGTGGTCCTGCTGCTGCCTAAGAGAAATTGTTTGGCTCCAGGTGAATATTTGCAATCTGCCCTGGAGGAAAGTACCCACGTACTCACTGGGAGAGAAGCACAGAGAGACCAGACCCCACACCCAGCATTTCAGTTCTCCCCCCAAGTTTAAATCACCCTTTCCTGAGAAAATTAATGGTTTAGTGTTTGCTCTAGTGGCTCTGTTATCTTAGAATCATAGAGTGGTGTGGGTTGGAAGGGACCTTCAAGACCATCTCACTCCAACCCCCTGCCACGGGCAGGGACACCTTCCACTAGACCAAGTTGCTCAGACCCCCATCCAACCTGGCCTTGAACACCTCCAAGGACGGAATGTCAACAACTCTGGGTGATATCTTGAATGTATTTCACTCAGAATGATGGGAAAATTTGGAAAAGCAGAGGTCTGTGTTCATCAGTCAGACAGAGGAAGGTATTTCAGGCAGAACTTTGTGAGTTTTGTTTGGCCACTTAGGCTACTGTAGGGAAAAAAACATCAATGGCCACATCCTTGGTTGTGTTCTGCATGGACCCAGGCTGACCAGAGAGCAGGAGAACACCTACTTTTGTCATGGAGCTAAGCAGTGAGAGACAAAATCTTCTCCTAAAGTTGTTTTGTAACAATTACTGAATATTACAACCCTGCAGTTCTGCTCAGTGTGCAAGTCCTGTTGCTTTTCCCAGCATTAATGACATTTGCAGATCCTGCTCTGCCCCCACAAACTCGCAGTGCCTGTGCTTTCCCCAGCTCTTCCTTTCAAGCTGGATCACCCACTGCTATTTCAATGCATCCAAACTTCATTTTCAGAAGGAGAAACCAAACACACTCAGGAATCACTTATTAAATAACTGTCAGTAGACCAGAGGAATAAATTGGGCACTAAGAAGACAGAAGAAAAGCACCAAGAAAACATTTGTAAAAATAACAGGTGCTTTAAAGTGTGTAGGGGTATGTAAGTGTATTTATAAGACATTAATACACAAACCAGGTGGCACTACCTCATTAACAAGCCTTTTCTTCTTGCCAAACATGCTTTGGTGAGGTTCCCTGAGAGGTTTCCCAGAAACACATAAAATTAGTAGTAAACAGCCCTTCTTGGGGGCTGGGAAATATTTTCTGCCTCTGCTGAGCATCCCAACCCCATTCTGAAGTTTTTTCAGTGTTTTTCAAAACATCCAGAAGTTACTGGAAGAAAACTAATGGAACAGAAGGGAGGGAACAAGATGAGTATAAGCAGAATCTACGATTATCAGCTTCACATTGAAAAGCACAGCAATGATTGCTTGGACAGTGCCGGTGTCTCGATGTATAAATGGGTTTGTTACTTAACTCTGGTGATTCATGCTGTCAGGCACAGGGATGAGGCAGCTGCCAAATTTCATGCTGGGAAGGAATTTTCTCTCCCAGAACAGACTGGCAGGGAATTTGTAAAGCTGAGAGGTCAATCAGAAGGGTCAGGTGTTGTTATGATGAACATGTGGATGAGCAGGGGCATCATCTCAGGGCACAACATCATTGTGTTTCTATCTCTCAGTACCAAGCTTGCCCCAAAACCCAGAGCACAAGCCTATAGCCCTTTCTGCCACACCCCCAGAAGGCCTGTGATCCACAAAAGGGATGATTTTGATGTACTAGGTGACTAGGAAAGACTCCTCTCCTCTCTCCTATGGATGAATACTGGAGCAACGTGTCTAATAATATTCTTCACATCATTTATTTCAACCGTGTTTCTAAATAAAGCCAGGCTGAAGCTGTCGGGTATTTGGGGTAGGGTGTTTTATATTTTTTTTTTTTCCTTTTGTTTTTACAGAATGTCAAAAGAACATGTTCCAGCTGTCTGGAAGGAAAAAAAGCAAAAAAGCAAAAGAGAACAAAGGAAAGCAGTGGAGATATCTAATTGAGATAATTTTAGCTGTTCTAAATGCCACAAGTGCCGGGAGAAAGGAGATGAGGAAAAACAGTTCTGTGCTGGCCATTCAGTGCCCAAATTAAGGGGAGGAAGTTGTCCTTTCAGAGATGAAGCAGGACCCTCCCTGGCAGCTTTTGGGTAATTGCTTTTTGAGCCTCGGTGGTTTCCTCTATACCCTAAAAGACTGCAAAACAAACCCCAAAATCATCCTGATGGGGAAACCCTCTGGTTTAGGGGCTCAGAAAAGAAATAAGGTGCTTTATGGGTGGGTGAACAGAGGTGGCCAGAATGGATGAGGTGAGTCCACCTCTGTGTCTTAGGTGAACATCTGATGAGGCACTTCTGGGTCAGAACAAGAGTCGGTCACTCCTTGTGGGATCTCTGTCTGCTCTGTGTGACTAAATGCACATGAGCAGGGGGATGGATATTGGAAAAAGCTGCCCAGGGCAGTGGTGGAATCACCATCCCTGGAGGGATTTAACAGATGTGTAAGTGTGGTGCTCAGGGACATGGTTTAGTGGTGGCCTTGGCAAAGCTGGGGGAATGGTTGAACTCAGTGATCTTAGAGGTCTTTTCCAACCTAAACAGTTCTATGGCATGGGCTTTCCTGTGACATATGGGATGCATAGCCTGGGGTAAGTATTCCAAGATTTAAGACTGGCAGGCCTATACCTTGTTCTGACCTGATGGATGTTTGACCAGTTATCCCAAAAGGTAAAGCTCTTGCAGAAGATGAGCAGTTAGTCATGTAGGGGTCAGAGATCTTCAGCTGTGAAGAAACCACAATTCATGTGATTTTCATGTCTAATTAAAAGAGCTAAGAGAGACATGTTTTGAAAGTGGTTTTACACAACTCACAGGAAGGGAACCCTGTCCCTGATTATTTTGGACAATGACAGCCTCCTTTTTAACAATTTGAGGACATGATTTAGTGGTGAATGTGGTGGTGGTGCTTGGTTCCTGGCTGGACTTGATGATCATAGAACCATAGAATGGCCTGAGTTGGAAGGGACCTTAAAAATCATCTCATTTCAACCCCCTGTCATGGGAAGGGACACCTTCCACTAGCCCAAGTTGGTCCAAGCCCTGGCCAACCTGGCCTGGAACACTTCCAAGGATGGGGCAGCTACAGCGTCTTTTGGCAACCTGTTCCAGTGACCTTAGAGGTCTTTTCCAACCATAGCAATTCTTTGGGTCTATGATTCTATATAAGTGATAAACATGATTTTCAGACACTCTTCCCACCCGACCAGCAAACTAGAGCTTTGGGTAGAGGTTTGGTGTTCACCCAATGTCCTGCACAACAACTGACAGAAACCTGGGGTACCCTGATGAGATGGTGTTGCCCTCAAAACCTGAGAAAGGAGCTGGAGGATTTTGGAGGTCAAGCAGTGGATGGGAAGGAAGGATCTGCATGCGGTCATTGTGGGGGTCACAAAGCTCTAAATCTTAGGGTTTCTCCCTCCTGCACAAACTCCCCAAGCATCTTTCTAAGAAACCTGGTCCAGTGGAAGGTGAACCTGCCCATGGCAGAGAGGTTGGAACGAGATGATCTTTAGAGTCCCTTCCAACCCAAGCCATTCTAGGACTGTAGGATCCCTTCAGAGAGCCTTCCTGGCCCTGAGCAAAGCAGCACTGCAGGAACTATCCCCCTCCTCCCTTCTGCAGCGCCTAAGGAGGAGGAAAAATGTCTACAAACCCCTCTCAGAGTGGGCACCACATTCGGGGAGCAGTGCCCACAGCATCCCTGTTTTAGCAATTCCCTAGGGGTGCTGCCGTGGCTCATTTTCAGCCCCGGCACCCGTCCCCCCTTTCCCCGCTCGCAGGGAGGTGGGAGAAAGGCAGGAGCGTGCGGCAGATCCCCCGGCACACGCACTACTCATCCCTTTTGTCTCCCCTGCTCCCACTCAGCCCTTCTCCCCCGCCACGCCCGCCCAGCCCGGTGTCTCACAGGGATGGCTCACTGCTCCTCGGGTACCCGCGGGGATGGAGAGCGAGCTCGGCTTCTCCTCAAAGAACCCCGCACGGCGGAGCCGCTGCCTTTCCCTCCCCTCCATCCCCGCACTCCCACCCGACCGCTGCAAAACACGAAACGGGGGGAGAGAGGTGGCAAATGCAGGACCCCGAGTCCTTCCCCGCAGCCTGGGCTGGGGTATCTCCGGCAAGGTCAGCGCGGAGGTCCCGGTTTGTGTCCAGGGAGGAGAAGAGGCGGCGATGGGCAGAGAAGCGCTGGCTGGGTTGGCCAGATGCTCGCCTGCATCTCCCCCCAAATCCTTCCCTCTCTCTCTGTTGCAACATTCCTGTCGGGATCCATGGAGAGCTCAATCCTATTGTGCCGGGAATGGGCTGCCACCGCCTCCCCGGCATCTGCCGGGCTCAAATCAGGAGCCCAGCAATGGATCAGTGTTGCCTATCCCATCCCAGTAACCCCAGAGCGGGATAATCCCTGCCCGGGTCATGTCCGAGGGGCATTAAAATATCTTTCTTCAGTCCTTATGGTCCTTTCACTAAAATCAGGCATAAATAACTCTGGCTACCATTGTAGTCCCTGATTTTTCCCCTTTCCTTCCCCCCCCCCCATTATCCCTCCCCTCCCCTTCTTTAATTTTCTTTTCTTTCTTCCCTTTTTTTTTTTTTTTTGTCCTGCCTGCCCTGTTTTCTTCTTTAATTTTCCCCCCTCCCCCTAGCTTTGACCTTGCTGAGTTTGAAAAGATCTGGGGGCACAAATGGTTTTCCTTGTCATCAGTCTATTTTCCAGTTGGGACCAGCCCTACTGAGGGACAACCCTTATGAGGAGAAGGGAGATGGAGTAAATTCCAATAATCATGTGAGATAAGCAAGGAAAAGACTGATGTGAGGGTCACTCCTGTCCCAGACAGGATATTTCTTAATCCTGTGGCTGCCCCATCCCTGGAAGTGTCCAAGGCCAGGCTGGACAGGGCCTGGAGCAACCTGGGCTAGTGGAAGGTGTCCCTGCCCTTGGCAAGGGGGGTGGAATGAAATGACCTTTAAGGTCCCTTCCAACCCGAACCATTTGAGGATTTTATGATCTCCAGCCTGAGACCACCAAGCAGTTGTGTTCAGCTGGGGGGGAAATGATGCCCCAAGGAGCTGGTGATGGTTTTTTTTGGGGAAGGAAAACTCCTGGAGAGCTTTACACGGCAATTCACTCCCCAGCTCCTGCCAGCCCTGTTTTAATATGTCTTTTAGTGATGTTTGGGGCCTCATAGATCTGGAAAGAAGAAATTAGTGCAGTCTGCTTCTTGCTTTTCACATTCTTGTGTTTCCCCTGAGCTTCCCTGCTGTTCCTAATTATCCATCTCTCACTTACAGGTACTTTAATAATGGAAATGGAAAAGCTGGTAGAATTAGGCTGGGACAGGATGAGCTGAATGAGGCTCCCTTCCCTTCCAAAGTGACCTGGCATCACCCCTGCTGTTATTAGTGGTGCTGGCTCCCCATCACTACGTGAGGCAGCTGCCCTGTTGTTTGCTGGAGCCAAGGAGACACAATTCCTGCACTGACTCCAGCTGTGGCTCCCCGTGGCTAGGAGAGATTAGTGACAGAAAACAAGGATGGTGAGAGGAAATCTTTTGTTAACAACGATACACGGTGGGGACAAAAATAAGAGAAATAGATTAGAAGAAGGAGAAGCAAAAGGGAAATGTGGAAAAAAAGGTAAACTGAGTCACAACTCAGTGATAGAATTGTTAAAATTAGGTGAGCAGTGGCCTAGTATCTCCCTTCATGGTGGTGATAGCTGTGAGAGCAGAGAGCTGAGAACTGGCAGAGCTCTGGAGACAGATTTGGCTGGGAACAGCATCCTTGTGCCCCACTGTGATCATGGAAAGGCTCTGTGTCCCTTTGGTGCTCTTTGTGATGCTTCAATGGAGCCAAATGCAAACAGCCAGACACACATTCCTGTTTAGAGAGGGACAAACAGTGTCCACAAAGTGAGTTAGAACAAAGCATTTAGTTCTTCCCTTTCCTTTAGGAACGCCCAAGAACTGAGGAGACTTGGGTGGAAATCCTACTGTCAAATCAGGCTCTGAACATGCCTGGAGTGCTGTCCAGGGACACCTCTGTGGCCAAAACCTAGACAGGTTTGAAAGTGCATTGGGATTTCAGTTTGAATGAGGGAAAATAAAGCATTTAGTGGGTGATTTAGAGAAGAAAACTACCCATCTATTCATCCAGGCAATACCTGATCCATGGCTCAGGCAGAGAAGAATATTTTTGGGTGAACAGAAGAGTAAACTATGGACATCTGCAGATGGAGGGATCTGGTCCTGAAAAGAGGATAAAATCCTACTTAGCTGGTCCCTGTTGTTAATCTGGAGTTCTCTAACCCAGGTTAGGAGCATCAGGAAGAGGGAAGTGAATAGGGAATCTGAGAATGGAATTAGCATGGAGGTGTCCAAACAAACATGGGTTTTGGTGCTGTTGCACATCTCTACCTGCAAAGAGATGTGCAAAGAGGCTTCTGCATCCCCTCCCTGAGAACTCAGCTTCCTCTGGCACAGCCCTCATGGGAACAGAGCTGTTACCACTCACAGGAGATGTAGGTCCATGTAATTTGATGGGAAAAAGGAGGATTATCCATGGAACTGACTCTGGCTGTTAGCAACCACAACAAGGCAGCATTTTCTGTTTTGGCCACAGGACTATCCCAGTGTTCCTTCCCACAGCCCAGAGCAGGAAATCTGCAGCCTGGAAATCTTCCCATGATCCAGTGATGGAAAACAAGGCTCCCACCACCCCTAAAGGCCTTCCCATGTGCTCTAGTTCAGGAGGGCAAATCCCTGTAGGTGCTGAGAGAAGTAAAGGAGAGGCTTAACATGGAGCAGCAAGATGTCTGTGAGGAGCAGGAGCAGAAAAGCTCTGGACAGGCTGAGCTCTTCTCTCCTCATCATCTCTTTAGCTGGTGCTGCCAAAGACACGTGGCTGCACAGCTTCCCTTGGCTCACCAAGGGAATCACCCTCCAGGGTGTGATGTGATGCCACCAACAAGGACAATGTCCCATTTTCCCTGTGTGGCTGTGATTTTCCCAGTGCCCCTCCACCATCACCACCAAGCTCATCTCCCACTGCCCTGGCAGTGGCAACCAGATAAAAATGGTAAAGCAAAGCCAGAGCTGCAGGGGAGTGTGGGATTAGCTCCATGGACCCCAGATGGTCCATGGATCAGCAAAGGGGTATCATCCTGGCAGATGATGAGGAGCAGAGCCCTCCTGGGCTGGTGGGACTCTGCCAGCCAAGCCACAGCAGCAGAGGAACCAGGTCTGTGAGCTTCACAGCTACCCCACCGCTTTCCCTTATTTAGCAGACCTGTGATTTTCAGTGTTTGCTGCTGAGGAGGAGGAGGAAAGAAAAGCATTAAAATCAGAAACTTTTCCTAGAACACTTAGAGGGACACCCTAAAGAGAGGCAGGTGGGCAAAGAGTCAGGTGTGGGGCCAAAAGTGGGCCAAAGGCAGCTGTTAAAACATGTGGCAGGTAAAATGTCACAGGCCAGGTGTGAATCAGACCCCTTGGCACGGCAAGGATTGTGCTCTACCAGCTCTTCAGTGCTGCACACAGGAGGAAAAAAGAGGCTCATTTGGAGATGTCTTTCTATTTGTGTTGACCTCATGAGGGTCATAAGAGCCAACACCAGAGTGTGAAAAATCTTGACTTCCCTGCTGTAGCCTCAGGCAGGCTGGAGGAGGCAAAAGCAGCACGAGGAGAGACTCATTAACATTTCCTCTGCCCAGCGAGGAAAGGAAAATAACAAACATCTCATTAAAAAAGGAGAGGAGAGAATTATAAAACACAGACGATATTTTTAGCCTGAAAACAAAGCACTCTCTCTTCCCCTCAAAGTAGGGCTTTCCAGATGAAAAGGAATAAGGAGAGAACTTTGCAGGCTCCTCTGCAGCAGGAGGAGTGGCACTAATAACAATCATCATTATTGTGGTTAATACTGTTGGGGGGGGAGTGTCCTCAGTTTCCCACTTGCTTCCACACCCTCCCAGTGACGTCCTGGGGGCTGATGGGTGGCCAGGAACAATAGAGCCACTGACGTGGACTGTGTTTTGAATGCAAAACTCTCTGTTGTGAGTGCCAGCTCCAGTGCAATAAAGTGTTCCAGAGCTGGGGATGGATGAATAGACACGTATGGTGCAAATTAAATGGCTTATTCTTTCCCCCTGTTTCTTTCCTTACAAATTTAAAAGCCCAATACCTTAGTTTTCTCTTAATTTTATTTCCTTCTTGAGGGTTTTGCTGCCAAACAAATGACTGGGCAGCTTTGTCTGGTGAGCTATAGGAGAATCAGTAGGGATTTACAGGATGTGGAGGCAGAAGGGGGGGAATTTAGTTTCTTATTTTCTTCTCTTTTCTTTTTTCTTGTAGGAGGAAGCAATTCTGGAAGGGAAAAGGAAAATTCTAGCACAGCAAATATAGGATAATGCAGAAAATCCCTTGTTCACCAGTAAAAAAATATTAGTTCCTTCAAAAACATGGGCTCAATTGCCCACAAGCCTTCAGGCTTCTAATTTTAGGCCCTTCACAGAGTCCTGGGTGAAAAACAGGGTCCTCTAGACAGTAATTCAGAGGAGGAACGCAATGCACATCCCAAGGCACAATTGGAGAGGGACCCTGGCATCAGAGGAGGGTGATGCAGCATCTACCAGAGCTCTTCAGAGCATATGGCACTAAAAGGCAGCTCAAATCAGCTGCACCAAAAACTTTTCCAAGCCCTGGGATCTCCCCCTTCTCACTCACCCACCAGGTTCATCTGGCTCCCAGCTCAGGCTCGTCTCCAAGGAGTGAAATGTGTCGCCATAAGGTAGGTCTGAGCAAAACACTCGTCCAGATGAGACGCCAAAGGGTTGTCAACCCCAGAAAAAGCCCCAACACTTTTGCTCCAAGGCGAGGTGCAGCAAAATCCCACAGCCTGAACAGATGCCGAAGGTGAGGGACACCAGGCTGTGGGTGCTTCGTGTCCTCAGCAGTGACAGCGCTGGGGAAGGTGCCAGTGCTGGCTGTGCCTCAGTGTCCCTTTTCCTGGTCCCCTTCCCCTCAGTGGGTTCTCCTGCCTCACTGCCATGTGCTCCTTTTTCTGCCTTTAGTGAGTCTGTTGACTGTTCTCGTTCTCTCTCCTCTTTTTTTTTTTTTTTTGGGTCTGATCTTAACCTAGCAGGGTTTGAAACTGTTCAGGAAGCTCTAGGGAGACAACCCACGTTGACACCATCCCTGTTGAGCTATGAGATGTGGCTTTTTGCTATTTTCTCTCCTTCCCTTGCCTCCTGCTCAGCTCTTTTGGAGGAAGCTGATCACCCTCACACTCACTTCCCACTTTCCGTTCTGTTCTTCTTGCCCACCTTTGGCCTTGGACCTCCTGAGGCCACCCAGAGGACCACATGCCCTGCTGTCTGCTTTGTCCACCTCATTGACAGCTCCCCTGAGACCAAGCAGGTATTTTCAAGAGAAGTCTGGCTGCTTCTTTGAGAAACCCTGGGATGAAACTGCTGTGGCTATGAGAGCCTCCTTACCCTGCCCCAGGCCATGGATCTTGTCCTTCCATGCCTGTCTGTCTCTCTGTGACTGGAATCTGTCTGTCTGCCTCGAACTGTCTCTCTCCATCACCTCACAGCACCACATCTCCCTCCTCCCTTTGCTTCCGGCTCCCCTCTCTCCTCCTCCTCTTCCCACGCACCTTCCTTTAATTAGAAATACAATGAAAATGCTTATCACACATGTCTTAATCAGCAACTCATTCCCCAGCAGGTCCAGAAGGAAAACCCCCATTCCTCCTCGCTTCTCCTGCTTCCCCCACCACCTCCACAGCATTAGGAGAGTGATTAGAAGAGCTCTGTGAAAGCATGCTGAATGAGATTAACCCAGAGACCTGGAAAAGCTTGAAGGATGGGCCAAGGGAAGCAGGATGATATTCAGCAAGGATTAATTCTGTGCTTTTAAGGGAAGAAAGAGCCCCTGGCTAGAAGGGGCTGGAAGAGCTGGACCTGGGAATGCTGGGGGACAGCAGGTTGAGGATGATCCTACAGTGTGTCCAGGCAGTGAAAAAAGTAGCCTGGCCTGTGAGAGCATGAGTACAGCCAGGACATCAATGGAAGTGATTATTGCCCTCCAGTCAGGGCATTTGAGATCACATTAAGCTGCTGCAACCATGTTTGGACCTCTTAGTACGAGACAGTGGTCAAATGGAAGGAGTTCAGGACACTGAGATGGTCAGAGACCTGCCTAATGCTTGGTGTGGGACTGGGGCCTGTCCAGCCTGGAGAAGTGATGGATTTGGGGGTCCTAACAGCAGTGTCCTGCACCTGTGGGGAGGTTGTCAAGGAGACAGGACCAGGATCTTCACACACATTGAGTGTAAATTCAAACAGGACACTCAGTTTGCGTACAAGGAAAAAGGTTTTCCCTCTGAGCAACCCCCATCCCTGGGGTTTTCAACATCTGAAACCTGAACCATCCCAACTGAGCCTGTAGCTGACTCAACTTAGAGCAGGAGGGTGGGCTGGAAACCTCCTGAGGTCCCTTTCATCCTTAGCAATCCCAAGATCCTCTGGCCAGACCGAAATGCCAAATGAGGCCGTTCGGATTGGTGATTTCCCCCAAGCTCAAAAGGAAGAAGACAAGAGAGGTAATAGGGTCTGGAAAGGGACTGATTTGGTGGAGTAGCTGTTATAGCCATTTCATCCCAGACTCTGGCATTTGATGGGACAAGGTGAGGTTGAAAGCAGGTCATCTTGCAAAGTTAATGCTGCCCTATAACTTGTCCCCATCCTAGGAGCCAATTCTGAGGATCCTGCATGAAAAGCTCTCTGGAGAATATCTTTGCTCCAATCCAGAAATACAAAGATTGAACAGTCTCTCCAATTCATGTTCTCTTACTGGAAATGCAGCATAAAAGGCTTCAGATCTGTCCCAAACCCTCAGATGATTGGCATCTGACTTTTTCCAAGCACAAACACGGACGCCCCAAAATCCTGTGCTTAGGAAAGCTGGGTGAAAGTGGAGAAGTAAGGAAGGGAGAGGGCAGTCATATCACTACCATGATATGTGTGGGGGAAGGAGCAACACTGGGAGGGTCTGCTGGATTAGGAATCCTGCATTTACACCCTCAGGCTTTTGTCCCCTTCCTTCCCCACTCATTGTCACTCCCCCTTCAATCAAACCACACAGCCCTTCTGGGTCATCTTGCTGCTGCCCTAAATAACTGCCCTGTTTCCTGGGAGCCATAAAACAGTAGTGTTTGTCCATGTACCATCACCTGGTAAGGAACAGACACGTGCCTTCCTGCACCACACGGATGTGGGGAAAAGGGAAGGAATCCTGACCCCTCTCCCTCCTGCCCTTCAATTTAACCACCACCAGTTTGCTCCAAGGACACTCTGCTTTAACCAAATTCCTGGGGTCACTGAGGTCTCCTTCCAGCAGGAATTTACTGAAATATTCTCCTCCTCCTCCTCCTCTTTTCGCTCTTCCAGGATGGCTTCATTCCCACCAGGAAACACGCGGCCAGGAGCCGTAGGAGTGAGGATCCATCCTAATCCTCTCTGGCACACTTCCCACCACCCCAAGCAGAGGCAAGGCACCCCCCCCACTGCCAACAGGCTCAGAACCCTTTTTTAGGTGATATCCATGAATCAGCATCCCGCTGCCTCCGGCCACTGTCACTGGGAAGGGATGAGAAGCCCCAGATATCCTCAGCACCTCTCCGAGGGTGTTCCGGCAGGGAAACTCTCTCGGATTAGGGAATCCTTTATCTCTGGCTTATGTAAGACCCGGAGACTCCTTTTATGGTTGGCTTTTCCTGCTTTGTCAAGAGGGAAGAACAAATGTGGCTTCATCTGCGCTTGTGGGTTGGCTCACTGATTAAGCATCTGATTCAAAGCTAAGTACGGAACAGGCTTTTGATGGGCGGATTTAATTCGG
This sequence comes from Margarornis squamiger, assembly GCA_035222235.1. NCBI lineage: Eukaryota > Metazoa > Chordata > Aves > Passeriformes > Furnariidae > Margarornis > Margarornis squamiger. The sequence goes on along the minus strand of JAWWTY010000077.1, from coordinate 149,394,376 downwards.
TGTAAAAACCAGGATGTCGTCCCCCTCCCTTACTGAAAATTCCCAGGATAGCAATTGGTCTGGTGCAATTAAGCCGTGGGGATGACTCCCACCTAGCAATGCCTGAGAAAGTCCAGAGTGCTCCAGTTTCTGCTGAAGTGGCTCCTTTGAGTGTTTCCCCCTCTCCTTCCCCCCCCCTCCTCTTTTCTGTTCTCTTCTCTCTTTTTTTTCCCTGCTGATTTACCACCATTCCCAGGCATTCGCATTAGGAGTGAGCTCACTCGGAGTGTGCGTGTTCGCTCCTTTGGGGGTGTGTGTGGGGCCTGCGGGCGTCTGTCCCCTTGTGACACACTGAATTTCTCCTCATCTCCCCCTCTGCGAGTCCTGCCAGGGGAAAGCACGTTAATGATGACCTTGCTGAGTAAATAGTTGTGGAATGAATAAGTGCTTTTCCTGCAACCCGAAAGGCGGAAGGTGCGATTACTCATCCATCTCTCCAACTGTCTCCAGCACCTTTCAAGTGCTTCTCGCGTCGAGTCTGGGGGCGTGAGCGAGGGGGTGGGAAGCGAGGGGAGGCTGCCAAAATCTGGGTTGCCACAGACACCGGCCTCGCTTCTCCTCCAATGAACGCCGCGCTGAGAGTGCGAGAGGAGGCAGGGCACCACCCACATGTTGAGCTGTGTGGAGTATAAGTAGATGGAAGAGCCTGGACTAGTGGCAGTTCAGACAGGGAAGAGAAGCAGCTCTTTGCATCTCTAGTGGCAAAGCATTTTTTTGACTCACCAAGTTTTACCCGAGGAGAAATCACCGGGATTTTTTTCCAGCTTTATTTGCGCGTCTTTTCTCCAGCGGGGACTTTGCGCCGTTCGAGATCCTCAGCTCCGGACGAGCGGCGGGACTGGACATCTTATCCAACTCCTCTCCTTGTTCCTGAAGGATCCTGGTTCTCTCTGGGACACACTGAGCACCTGAGACCGGAGTTTCCAGCTGGGCACCGGGAGGAATTTGCCTCCAACTCTCTCTGGGATCCACGGGACCGACCAGCTCGCTCTGTGGTGATATCTGATTTGGTTGTGTTTGTGTGGAAAAGTCTTTGGAGGGGGGTTTCGGAGTCTCTGTGTGTCTTTCAGGAAGTGTTGTGGTCAGGGTTTCTGAGAGCCAACTCTAGTGCCAGGGCTTATAACCCAGTTCTTTCCGTGTTTGACACTCGCACGGTCGGAGCCATGCAGCTGGATAATGTCACCAGTGCGGGCATCCACTCCTACCAGGGGCACCGTGGAGTGGCCAACAAGCCCAATGTGATCCTACAGATTGGGAAGTGCAGGGCAGAAATGTTGGAGCATGTCAGGAGGACCCACCGGCACCTCCTGACCGAGGTCTCCAAGCAGGTGGAGCGGGAGCTGAAGGGCTTGCAGAAATCAGTGGGGAAGTTAGAGAACAACTTAGAGGACCATGTCCCAACTGAAAACCAGAGATGGAAGAAGTCCATCAAGGCCTGCCTGGCCAGATGCCAGGAAACCATTGCCCACCTGGAGAGGTGGGTCAAGAGGGAGATGAATGTTTGGAAGGAGGTCTTTTTCCGCCTGGAAAAGTGGGCTGACCGCCTGGAGTCCATGGGAGGCAAATATTGCCCCGGGGAGCAGGGCAAGCAGACGGTGTCTGTGGGGGTGGGAGGCCCAGAGATAAGGCCAAGTGAGGGGGAGATTTATGACTATGCCCTGGATATGAGCCAAATGTATGCGCTGACCCCTCCCCCTGGAGAGGTGCCCAGCATCCCCCAGGGCCACGATTCCTACCAGTGGGTCTCTGTGTCGGAGGATGCTCCAGCCTCCCCAGTGGAGACCCAAGTCTTTGAGGATCCCCGGGAGTTCTTGAGCCACTTGGAGGAATACTTAAAGCAGGTGGGTGGAACTGAGGAATACTGGCTGTCTCAGATCCAAAACCACATGAACGGGCCAGCCAAAAAGTGGTGGGAGTACAAGCAGGACTCTGTCAAGAACTGGGTCGAGTTCAAGAAGGAGTTCCTGCAGTACAGCGAGGGGACTCTGACTAGGGATGCCATCAAAAGGGAGCTGGATTTGCCCCAGAAAGAGGGCGAACCCCTGGATCAGTTCCTCTGGCGCAAGAGAGACTTGTACCAGACCCTCTATGTCGATGCAGATGAGGAGGAAATTATCCAGTATGTGGTAGGAACCCTCCAGCCCAAACTGAAGCGCTTCTTGAGTTACCCCTTGCCCAAGACCTTAGAGCAGCTGATCCAAAGAGGGAAGGAGGTCCAAGGCAACATGGACCACTCTGATGAGCCCAGCCCCCAGAGGACCCCTGAGATTCAGTCAGGAGAGTCCGTGGAGACTGTTCCTCCCTCAACCACTGCCAGTCCCGTGCCGAGCAATGGGACTCAACCCGAGCCCCCCAGCCCTCCAGCCACTGTCATATGAGCTGCTCTGCAGTGGTCTGGGTTATGTGTAAGGGAGAAGGGGGCTTATTTAGGAAGCTTCTCCTTGGAGAGAGGCTCTGGCTGAGACGGGACATGAGGTGTGCTCAGCCCACGCACCCAGAGCAGAGGAATTAACTTTGCTCGTGGGGGGAGGGAGGTGATGGGGGAGAGGCACCTTAGGATGTGGTGCCCACCTCACCTGAGCCACGCCATTCGGTGGTGCTGGAGACACTGCTGGCACCACTGTGGGGAACAGCCAATTTTCTGAGATCCCTGACGAGAAACTAGAGACAATTCCCAACTTTTGAAGCAGCCGCTTGGCACTGGCAGCTCCCAAGGACTTCAGACGAGTGCAGCAATTGGCTGAGGGTTCCTACCCATGTGGATCTCTCTTTTTCCTTCTCTCCTCCCTGTTCTGAGGAGGTGTCCCAGTCCTGAGGAGACAGCTTTCTTTTGACCCTTGCCTGTTTCTGATTAACCACTGGGCTTCTGTTCACTTGGCAATCTCCTGCTCTTATTTGCTCCAAAGCATTCAATTAATTTTTTTGATTATTTTTATTTTTTGTTTTGTTTTGAGAAGAAAAAAATCCTATTACTCCAGGAAATGCAAGATTTAAGAATCTGGATTATTTTTCATGGTTTTTATTTCACTGCACCTAATACCTGCTTTAATGTGTTTCCTCTCAAGAGGCTCTTACTGGTTTACTCCTTGTCTTAGTTTCTGCTCACTCCAATCAAGGCCACTGCAGTGCAGAGGCAAATTTCACCCTTTCTCTGCACATTATCCTGTGCATTCAGCAGCAAACAGATTTTCTAATTAAATTCTGAGCTCATTTATTGAAGGAGCAATCTGCTTCCTTTCAGAGAAGAGAGAGTGTTCAGGTGGAGAGAGGAGACACCAGAGCTCTTCTGAGAGCGTGGGGGGAGGGAAGGGAAACATAAATCCTTATTCTTTGAATGAAACAAACAAACACATCCTAAATTCAGAGCAAAATATCCCCAGAGCAGCTAATCGAGTCCATGCTGGTGTGTGGAGACAACAGGAGCTTTTGCCATGTAAAAGCAAAAAGAAGTGAAGAGAGGATGTGTGTGCCCCAGCAAAGAGTTCCTGCTCACACAGACAGGCTCAAAATGCTCTTGGGAAGCCTGGCATCCTTGTTCTGGAGCACCTGAGGACATTGTCTGTTCACAAAGAACTTTCTACAACATCTCACCATGGATGGAGATGGACTTGGACTCTGGGACTTTCTCCATGTTGAGGCACTAAATGCTCAGCGTTCACCTTTGGCCAGTGTGATGACGGGACTTAGAGGTGAAAGACATTCATGAAGTTTGGCTCTTCAAAGCTTCTGGACGCTGGACACATCTCGAGCATCATCTGCATTCACCACCAGCCCAAAGAAACAGCACCTGTGCGAGAGGTGGGGCAGGGATGCAGCAGCAGGAGTGACCCTGGCATGCTCCTGGCACTACCACAGCAGTGACACGTGGCACTGGTGGCTCGGAAGGCCTTGGCTGTGGCTCCTTCCAAGAGGCTGAAGGTAAGGCAACTTTCTGACATTCTCTTCCCTGCACTTCTCAGACCTCAGTTAGCCATGGCCCATGCACTAGGAATCTTGCACTGGGATAAAAACCAATCTGAAATGGGATGTGCAGCATTAGGGTTGGGAGAAAAGGGAAGGGAGAGGCAGCCAAAGGCAAATACAGGACAAGGAGTGGGGAAAGTTTCCAAAGAGGGCAATATCTTGCACTTTCTCATTAGTATGGGGAGGAAATGGGAAGCTTCTTCATTAGCCCAGACTGAGGACCAGCCACGTGAAGCTCTGGGCTTGAGTCCCCAGCTGGGACAACACATCACAGGTCCATGCAGAGCCCAAAGGGGGTGGAAGTCTGACCTGCATCCCTGTCAGGAGCCAGTCTCAGGAATGTGGGGGCTCTCCTCTCACTTGTTGGGGGTGAGTTAGTTTGTGAGCAGCACTGTGTGCAGGGAAAGGAGCATTTCTCTGTAATGACCTGGGATGAGTGATGGGGGAGTGGGTGTCACTGCTGAGGATGAGCTGGCCGTGCATTACAAGCATTATCTCCTCTTGGTTGCAGTGACTCACTCAGAGCCTCCTCTGAGAAGGAACCACTTCACAGCACTCAGGATTTGGAAGGAAGACACAGAAAAATCATCAAAACCAAGGATTCAACATCAGGAATCAGGATCCATGGGTCCATGGCCACCACTGCCAGCTCCACCACCTGAAGGAAAGCCTGGCACAGGTAGTTACCTCCCATCTTACCTTGTGGGCCTTTCTTAGTCTCCCCAGTGCCCTGAGATATTGAATAGCCCAGGTGCAAACGCCTGTGCTGGTCTTGAGACCTCAGCCCTGGGGGTTACAAGAGATTGACACCACCAGAGAGGTGGGATTTCAGCTTCTTGCTGTCAGAACTCAAGCACCAGCCCCAGAGATTCATGCTCTGGGGACAGTGCACCTCGTGGCTTTCCCTCTGCTGGACCACTGGCAAACCCTTAGACACCAACACCCAGTGGGTCCTCTGGGCTGCAGACACTTAAAGGGCACAACTAAATTTAACCCTAAAATCCTCCTCACTCTCCTCTTCAGAGAGCTAATCAGAGCTGCTGCATTTCTTTTTCTTTTACAGCAATCCCTGCTGCTGTTGCTGAGTTTCCTTCTCTGTGCCCAAGAGCTTTCCCAGGGAAGAAGCTGCAGGAAGACAGAGGGCAAATCCTGCACCCAAAAGCCTCCCACACAGTGTAAGGCTGTGTTCAAGGTGCTGAGAGCCAGAATGAAAGGACAAAGCAACTTCCAACAGCATAAAGAAAAGTCTGAGCTGGTCCAGGTTTTCCACGCACTGAAGAAAGTGTTGAGAACGGAAAGAGAAATTGAGAGGCCAGAACGGAAGAACCGAGTCCAGGCTATGGGGAACTCCAGGATGCTGGGCTTGTGCTGACTGTGTGTTGAGATGACACCAAACCTCTGTGATCTGGGGCCACTGGGACTCTCTTAAAGAACTCTTCACTAGATTATCAGTTCAAAAAACTTTCCTGATTAACTTTGCCAGATGGCTGACCCTTCCCAGGCTGCGAACCCTCCAGGCTGTCAATGCTGTAACTCATTTTTCCTGAGTTGGGGGGAGCTTCATTTCATGCGGGTACCAGTTTCAAACCTCAAAGGGCTCTGGAGGTTCGGAGAAGCATCCTGTGGTCCCGATGCTTGTCTGAACTGTTGGAGCCTGCACAACTGTCTTGCCAGAGAGGAGCAGCAGGAGCTCTCTGGATCTGCATGGGCCAGAGTTACTGCAAGAACTGGGGTTCTTGTATTGGCTTTGGTGGGACTGTTTCCATCCAGACCCAGGGAGCCCAGAAAGACAACTGAGTTGGACAAGGCAGTTTTGGTTCACATCTCAGCTCAAGAGGTCCAGTTGGTTCCTCTCTCTTCCAGAGCCAACTGTCCCAGGTGTGTGTGGGTGTGTGTGGGGGTGTGTGTGTGTGAAGGGGAGAGTGGGTGTTGAGCAAACAAATCCACCTTAGCTAAATTCTCTGGTGGACACAAGGTGCGTTCCAACAAGGCTCAGCAAAAATGCCCAGGACTGGAAAATTCTGTCAAACCATGTCAAGCCAGACTCCACAGGCATCATCTCAAGGTCAGAGTGATAATTGATTTTTGAGGTGCTTAATTTTCACAGTCCCTTTCAAGGGACTTGACTGCCTCAATAGGCATTTTATTTTTTCCATAGGCTTTCCTGCCTTTTTAATGAATTAGCCTGTCTGTGCTGCTTGGTCATTTGGTCCTGAGGTTTATACATTTTCAGCTGACTTTTTGGAGTGTGAAGAACTGAATCTCCTGGACTGATTTTATTTCAATTGTTGCTCCAAGCAAATTGGAGCTTTACTTGTAGCACCCTGGTTTATATTACCAGCCTCTCCAGGAAGGGTTGGTAGTTTATTTTCCTGGGGCAGAGCCACATGAATGGAGAAGAGTGTATGTGTTGTGTCTCTGAAACTTTAGCAGATTTCAACCACTGCATTTTTTTTTTTCTCCTTAGGCAATTTTACATTTAACTCTGACAAAACTTCTTTAGAGTTTTTATTTTTACTAGAGATCTTATTAATTCAAGCAACCTTGTACAAAAGGCAAACCCATTGAGTCACTGCAGGTTATAGGGGTTGAAGCCAAAGGTCTTTGTAAGCCGACATCACTTGCCCTAGATCTGACTGTATCAGGCAGTTTATTCCTCATGTGTCGTGTTGGAGTTACAAGATCACACCAAGCCACTAGAACCTGTCAATAAAATAGTGCTACACTCTCTTTGCTATTGTAGCAAAGCCTTTTGTAGATTTATACAATAAAACTTTGAAATATTCTGCTTCAATTGCTTTGTGCTTTGCTTTCTGGTCTTTTTTTGCTTGGTTCGTGGGCAGCTCAAGTAACTGTCGCCCTCTGAAAATTTGGTCTTCTCAGCCATTTGGGTTTACTTGACTTAAGAAAATCTTTCACAGTGCCTTTGCAGCAGAGGGGTTGGATGTAGAAAATATAGAAGGGTTTAAAGGGAGTTGCTTGGCACCTAAGGTTGAGTCATGTAGCCCATGAGGTGGGAGCAATGGTCCCCTGTGGGACTGTGGGTTGTGCTGGGCTCTTTTTGGGTACAGCTGAGAGAAAGGCCATTGAAGCAAGAGGAGAGTCAGAGGGAACTCACATTCCCACCCATTTCTGAGAAATAACATGCACAGAAAAGCTGAGGCAAGTCAGGGCAAGGCAAAGAAATCTCTAAAACTCAATCAGCTCTCTTGACCTGCAAAGAAGCTTCAGCAGGGAGAAAAGGCAGCACTCAGCAGCACAGAGACCCAGGAGCAACTATCAGCCTGTGCTTTGTTACCTGATGGATTCTCAATTCCTTGGGTTCATTACCTCTAAAACACCCCTGAGTCATCCAGGCTGCAGGCAGGGAACATAAAGGAACATAGCAGAGGATGGAGCTCAGAGGGTTTTAATCTGAAATGGGTATTTTCACAATAGTTTGGGCTCAGATTTCTGGCCCCACAGATGTTCAGTCCAGGCATAGAGGACTCTGCTCTGCCTCTACAAATCCCTCCTCTTCTGGAAAGGTGGATTTAGCCTCCATTCCCTGCTTTGTCTCTGGTCACTCTCCCACAGGGATGGTGTTGGGACTAACAAGGGTGAACAATGTGCATTTGGGAGGGTCAGCTGGAGAAACCAATTAGCTCATTCCTGTCCCTACAGGGAATAAAAGCACACTGCCAAATGAACCTCCCAGACATCCCTTCTGAGCTCAGGTTGGAAAGGCAGGAATGCTCTGATGGCCAAAAACGCCTAAAGGAGAGCTGCCAACCTTTGTGTCTGCACCTCTTTACAGCTCCTTTGACCACAAACTCTTTGTAAGAATGAGGAAAAAAACTTAGAAGGTGCAATTTGGTTCCACAACTGAACTCTACCCTGAACTGCTGGCATCAGTAAAAGGGTGAAGAACAAGCACTGAGGGGACAGCCCAGCAAACAGTGGTTGAGGCAAAGTCATCCCATCCTGGACCAGTGCAGAGAACCTGGACAGGAAGGCAGGTTTAGACTTCTCATGGTCTATGGACATGTCCAAAAGTGACATGACCAACCTGGTTGCCTTGCAGAGCTAAAAAGCAAGAGCTGCACCAATCCTGCCAGAGTTCAAGAAGGCTTTGGACAACACTCTCAGGCATCTGATGGGATTCTTGGTGTTGCCCTGTGAGGGGACATGAGCTGGTGATCCTTGGGGGTGCCTTCCAGCTCGGGGTATTCGAGGATTTGATGCTCACCTGGAGGTGCTGAGCTCTTCCAGCAGAGGGGGGCAGAACTCCACTGTTCACTGTGGGAATTAAAACTAGGAAAAAACACCAAAAAAAAAGGGAGAAATCCGTCCTTGTCACCATCCATCCTCACGTGGCCCACTCCAAATGATCCACAACCCAAGCTCAGTGGTTTCTTCAGTGAGGGAGGTCTGAGAGAAGGGGCAATGAGAGGTTGGTTGGTGAGGAGGACTGATGGCCAGATTACAGTGGAGGAAGATGGACAGGATGGGAATAGCCTGCTGAGGGAGCTGGGAAAGGTGGATGAGGCTGGTAAATGCCTGCCTGTGCCAGAAAAACTCATCAGGTTTCCAATTTTGTTCCACAGCCTTCCAGATTTGACTTTAATAATTGTTATTTACTTTCAGTCTGACTGTTCCAGATGAAAATCCCCAGAGGGTCACTGGACTTACACCTTCAGTTAATGAAAAAGTGCCTTATTTCTGCTCCTGGCCCTAGGAGTAGGGAATCACCTGGAATAGATGTAACAGGATGATGGATGAACTCCCTCAAAGTAGTTGAAATCCCCTTCAAAATCAGAGTGGGAACCATCCCTGTGTTTTCTGGGCCATGATCCAAAACGCAGAGATATCCCCGAGCATGACAGGACCAGGGGAAACAGCACCAGGGGAGGTTTAGGTTGTATATTAGAAAAAAAATTCTTCACAGAAAGGATGGTCAGGCATTGGAACAGCCTGCCCAGGGAACTGGTGGAATCACCATCCTTGGAAGTGTTCAAAAGGCTTGTGGATGTGGCACTTGGGGACACGGTTTAGTGGTGGATCTGGCAGTGCTGGGTTAAAGGTTGGACTCTGTGATCTTAGAGGGTTTTTCCAACCTTAATAATTCTATGTTTCTCTAAAATGGTGGAGAATGTGGGATCAAACACCTAGAGAACTGGAAAAAAGAAATCATTAATTTACAATTGCTTGATAATTTTTATTTTCCTTCTCTATTGTGACTGCAATGATGGGCTCCTTCATTTGCTTATTGAGGACAGCTTAAAGAAGGGGCCAAGATGAACCTGCTCAGATTATGGTATACATTAAATATTCCATAGAATCATGGAATGGTTTGGGTTGGAAGGGACCTTAAAGATTATCCCAAGGTAAAGCCCTGGGCAGGGACACCTTCCACTAGACCAGCTTGTTTTCTTTCCTACCTTTTTGTCTCTTCTTGCCTTCTATTTCCTTTTTTAATCAAAGAGATTGCAGCAGGCAGTGATTTAAATCATATTTATTGACTTTCCAGGCAGGCTGTGGATGCGCCCAGCCCAACTGCTCCCCTGGCTCTCCTTTTCCCAACAAAGAAAGGCATAATTAGAAAGGTTGTGAAACTTCCATTATTGACAAAATCGGCTGTGATGGCTCCACTTATCACCTCAAAATGATGCTCTGGTGAGCTCTGGGTGCTCCCTCTGATCGTAGAGCAGGGTGTTGTCTTAGACCTCTTCCTGCAGGTACTCATTTGCACTAAATACCAGTTGCAGGCAGGTGATGTGGTTTTTACAGTGATTATCTGTTAAAAATGGAAAGGGGGATTGCTACGTACAATCAGCTCGACTCAGGAAATAGTTTGTGATGATTATTATGGAAGGTGCAGTCATTTTCATTACTTTTTTAGGCTATATTTAGGAGTTTTTAAGCTCTCCCGTTACATTGAAGTGATCATGAAGTGTCAGTGCGTTTTTCAGTCTTTCCCTCGTCACTGTTTATTAAAGTTTCAACTTGTTCATTTATACTTCTACAAGAGAGCTGGGGAGGGACTTTTAAAGGGCATGGAGTGATAGGACAAGGGGGAATGGTTTTAAACTGAAGGAGAGCAGATTTAGATTTGACACTGGGAAGAAATTCTTCCCTGGGAGGGTGGGGAGGCCCTGGCAGAGACTTCCCAGAGAAGCTGTGGCTGCCCCATCCCTGGAAGTGTCCAAGGCCAGGTTGGATGGGGCTTGGAGCAACCTGGTCTAGTTGAAGGTGTCCCTGCCCATGGCACGGGGTGGGACTGGATGACCTTGAAGGTCCTTCCAATCCCAATCATTCTGTGATTCAATGAGTCTGTGACCCTGAACTCCAGAGCAGTTTGAACACCAGCACTGGCCACCCCAAGTCCTGATGTTACCTAAACCAAGATCAGCCCTTAACTCTGTTACTTAACAACCTTAAGTTGGGCTTTTCTGCTGGTGTCAAAATTGTCAGTGAATTTGGGCTCTCCAGGAGCTTATTTGTAATTTTTCCAGTGTGTAACACAGGTTTTGTAATCCTGGTTACAAAGCAGGATTATTCCTTGACCCTCTTGGGAAAACAACTTCATTTGGGGCAAGGGAGGGTTTCACACCATTCCAAAGGCACACAGAAAGGTCTGTGTGCTCCTGGAGGGTGCAGCAGAGGAACACAGAGAATGCAAATCCTGCAGCAGGGGAAATATTGGAGTTTATTTAATTGAATAGTCAAAATCAGGAGAGAGCAAAACAAGGCAAGGTCAAGTCAGATGTGAAACTCTCCTGATATTTCAGTGGAATAAAATGAAGTTGGAAAAAAGATTTCTTCTTGCACCAACTCAGCAGAAGCCTCTGAGTCCCAAAACAGTAAATTTCCTTTCTTTTCTGAGCTTTCTAACCCTTCTCTGGTAGTTTTCTTTCTTCTGTTTTGTTTTGTTTCAAGTTAAAGTCAGTTTTTAAGTGATACTTTTCAGAAACAAACAGTCAAAAAGGTTCATTTTGAAAATGTCAAGATTCTACTCCTTTGGAAAAACATTTTATGCCGGCAAGTGGTTCTTCAAGATTCAGGCCTAAATGAAAACTGATTTTCTGGGGGCTTACACTCTGTATTTCAATTCTTCTCTGTAATATTGTCTGAAAACATTCCATCACATGTGGGAGCGTTGGGGAAACTGTCCACTATTCACCAAGTCCATATCAAAAACTTGTTTGCTGTTAGCGATTTTGGGAGTCTTTGGTTTTGGGTGATATAAAATCATAGGATCATCAAATGGTTTGAGATAGAAGAGACCTTCAAGATCATCCATTTCCAACCCCTGCCATGGGCAGGGACACCTTCCACTAGCCCAGGTTGCTCCAAGCCCCGTCCAGCCTGGCCTTGGACACTTCCAGGGATGGGGCAGCCACAGCTTCTCTGGGCAACCTGTGCCAGGGCCTCATCCTGTCCTGTCACTCCAAAGCATCTCTTCAGGTGTCTTGTAGCCCCCTTTAGGTACAGAAAAGCCACAGTGATGTCCTGGCAGTGGTGGCCTTGGCAGTGGTGATGTAACAGTTGGACTCAGTGATCTCAGAGGTCTTTTCTTGCCCAAACAATTTCATGACCCGGCAGCCAGTGAAAGACCAACAGCTCTTTATCACAACCTACATTCTTGTGTGCCTCAGGTCACTCAGGATGTTGTGTCCTGGTTTTCCCAAAGGAGGCAGAGGTTGGAGAGAGGGATTTACTAAATCTCTGAGGATGAAGGCAGGAAGGAAAACTGACCAGAGACACCTCTGTTGTGTGCAGGACCCCTACCAACATATTGTTTCCACAGCTTGCACCCTCCTGACACAGACCATTTCCATGTCATGATATGGAAAATGAGGGACGTGGCAGAACTGTGAGTGTTGGAAGCAAAGGACAGCGTGGAGATTCCCAGGAGAGCAGCTCCATCCCTGCTCTGTGCTTTCCCTGCTCAGGTATCAGCTTCCTCAAAAATCACCATCATTTTTTTTTCTCACATCCCTTTAAGGTTCCTAAAAGTCATTGCAATTTGGTGGACTCCAATTCACTGTGTTCCAAACGTCCTCATCTCTGAGGATTCCCCTCCACAGAGAGTTCCAGGAAAGCAAATGCAAACTGAATCAAGGCATGGCTATATAGGAAATCACTTGGAAGGTTTTAAGACCTGTATCTTCAATTTCCTTCAGAATTAAGGTGCCCTTAATGCAATGTGGTTCACTTCCCTTTGCCTTGATCAGAAAGGCATGTCTGGAACTGAATTGGCTGAATTAATGCCCTTTTTGATCCTCATTAAGTTTGGGCACCCAAGGGTTTAGGCTGGCCTATGTTCTTCCACTACAAAAGCCAATGCTGAGGGGACTGGAAGGCTGGAAGTCTGCACAGAAACTGCTGGAAGAACGTCCAAGCTCAGACAATACTTTTGCTAAAACCTATTACTAGCAAATTCTGCTCCCTGACACCACGGCCACATTCCTGGGAATGACCCTAGGGTAGATCCAGCCACCTGGATGGGGCTCTGAGCAACCTGGTCTACTGGAAGGGTCTTGGAATGGGATGGTCTTGAAGGTCCTTTCCAACCCAAACCATTCCATGATTCTGTGATACTGGGAGAGCAGGCACCTTGTTTTTCTCTTTCCCACTGCAGGTCAGATCCATGGGTGCCTCTCCATGACAAACCCACTAAATGTTCCCAGATTTTGCTTTGTGCCAGGGTATTGTTTTCATCCCACTCACTGCAGATGAAATTCAGATTAAACCTTAGGTCAGCAAGCACACACAGTCTGCTGCAACGTTTCACCATGGATGAACAACCCAAGCACCTGGAATTGCAGACAAATGCCATGAAAATCCAGGAAATGTTCCTTCCTGTAGGCTTTTCCTACATGAGTTTGGAACAGCTGGTAAATGTCATTTTTTAACAATGCATCACATAACGTATCAAGATTATGCAAAAATCCACCTTTTTCTTTATCATCTTCACTGTTTTTTTGCTTATTTTACTCTCAATTAGATAAAGAAGCTGAGCCCTTTCAACATCCTTGTTGGATTTTGCCTCCTAGATACAACAGGAGACCACCAAGGGCTTCTGCAAAACAGGGGGATATTAGTACAGCTCATTTCTCCTGGGTCCACCCTCAAGAAAACTGGGATGTTTGTCACCTGCATCAGCAGAAATCCCTGTCTGGCCTCCTTTCCAGCAGAAGAGTGGAGCTGTGCTGGCTAAAATCATGCAGTGTGAAACAGGGCCTGGGAGAAATAAAAACAAGCAGGAAAAGTCTGCCTGGTAATATTAGTTTTAATTCACCTGAGCCAGGGAACTCAGGCAGAGATGTCTCTTCTGGAACTGGACATACTTATTGTCCAAAACCAGCATCACATGGAGGTCATGACACCAGACATCAGGTATGTTTAACACCCAAGGAAGAAGAGGCTCCACTTTATGGGCTCAAATATCCCAAACTGCCCAATGACTTCAGGGTAAAGAAAAAAATGCAGTTCTCTGCCCATTTCCACACTGCCATGGCTTTTAGGCATCCACCTTTTCTTTTTGTTTTGGGGAAGATTGTCCCCAAACTGCCCACAGCTCAGGAATTCCCTGCTTCATCCGGATTTCCCTGAAATTTTGATTATCAGAAGAAATCAAGCACTTCTCTTTTCCCTCCCTGCTCAGCCATTTGTCTGCAGTTTTACCTGGTTGCTGAAATCAAGATGGGATCACAGACTCCAAAGCTGCCCAATCCAGCACCTTTTCCATGGCATGAGAAAAGCCTGAGGGGGGAAAAAACCACAAACCGAACAAACCAGAAACTCAAACAAAGAATAATTGTTTAAAATAAACAAAATAAGGAACCCCTGCTATGCTCAGCCCCTTCCATGATGGACTTTAATAAGCATTCTGAGCTTGTTTCTGTGTTGCTGAGGCTTCACCTCGCAGAAGGTACAAAATGTCAATCAGGATTTTCCCTGTTGGAAGCAGGGACCCAAATCTCTATGGAAACCAGACGGAGGTGATGCTGCCTATAGAGAGGTTTTCGCCATAGATTCCCATCCTCACAGTTCTCACTTGCTGGAGACATTATTCCCACTGTAGTTCTTCAAAGGATAAGGGATGTTTTAGCTTCCCTGGATTGTGGACACCGATGCTGTTGTCCCCTCTCCCCCCTTCTCCCCCCTCCAGCCTCAGTCAATGAATCCTTTGACTGGTTTGGCTTATTTGCTGTCACATTAGAAAAGATTAAATTATTGATGTAGGGGAAAAATGAATCTAATGAGTTTTTCTCCATAGAGAATGTCAGGATATAACAAGGATTTGCCGGCTCATAGGATGGATTTAAACAGGGAGGTACAAGCAAGGAGAATATTTTGGGAACAAACAGGGTACATATCTGCAGGAGAATATGATATAGAAGTTTTCCCACTACAAAAACAATCTCATACAGTGATGCATTCAGCCCTGAATTTTTCTGAAACACAGCTCCAAATTTGCCAGTGAGCTCAGGACCCTCCAGCATCTCATGCTGAGCATCTCCCAGAAGAGCATCCCGCTCAAAATTCCTTTTCTTGCCAAAAGCCAGCCAAGAAACAAAGCCCTCAGAGCTGCTCTGTGTGTGGGCGGTTTCCCTTTCTCTTTTGTTGCTCAGTTTCTTGCTCCTGAGCTAAACAAAAAAGATAAATTGGGAAGTTATTCAACATCCTGAGGAATCTGAGGAGCTGAATGGAAGAATCCACTGCTGGAAGTCCAGGAGTTGTTCTGTACCTGCCAGTGTGGATTGTGGGATCTGAAATGGAGTTTGGGTGTGCGCAGAGTTGAAAAATTAGAGTCAAATCTACAAATTACAAAGTTCCTACACAGTAAATATGTTGAGGGCAGGACTGTGGAGTGCCCAGGGAGCACAGAGGGGAGAGTGAAGGGTCAGGGGAGAGACTTGGTGGATATAAAAAGCTGTGATGACCATGAAGTAAAGGTGGAGGTGACTGACCACTGTTCCTTGGCCCTGCTCCTCACTGAGTCGTCAAGTCCCTGCCAAAACCAATTGCAAGTCAAGCAGGAGCTGTCACTCCTGGGGTAGCATTTTAATAAGTGTCCCTGCAGGAGATGTTGAGAATAATGTCAACTATGAATCCTGCTGCTCTTTGGTCCTCAAACACAATGAGTCATAAGCTGTCTCCTGCTGGTGGAGACTTTCCTGTAGTTCAACCCGTGCCATGAGAAGGGAAGTGGCCACGCACTCATTTGCTGTGTTATCTTCTGGAAGTGCCAGATGTTCTCATGGGATCATGAAATGGTTTGGGTTGGAAGGGACCTTAAGGACATCCAGTTCCACCCCCTGCCATGGGCAGGGACACCATCCACCAGCCCAGGTTGCTCCAAGCCCTGTCCAACCTGGCCTTGGACACTTCCAGGGATGGGGCAGCCACAGCTTCTCTGGGCAACCTGTGCCAGGGCCTGCCCATCCTCACAGGGAAGGGTTTTTTCCTTCTATCTAATCTAAATGTACCCTTCATCTGCTTAAGGCTATTCCTTCTTGTCCTGTCACTCCAAGCCCTTGTCCAAAGTCCCTCTCCAGCTCTCTTGGACCTCTTTAAGCACTGGAGGGGTCTGTAAAGTCTCCCTAGAGCCTTGTTTTCTGCAGGCTGAAGGTTCCCAGCTCTGCCAGCCTGTTTCCAGAGCAGAGGAGCTCCAGGCCCTCTGATCAGTTTAGTGTCTCTCCTCTGGACTTGTTCCAGTGGGGTTTGTCCCAGCATATTGAATGGCACTGCAGAGGGAAATCTGGGAAACTCCATTTCCCTTGTTGAGGGATCATTCAGGCACAGACCATTCAAGCAGGATCATATTGTCCACCTGCTTCAGGAGAGCATTATTTGTTGCCACTGCAACTGACAGATCATGGTCTAAACTATTTTTAAAGCTCTTCAAGTGCTGGAGAGTTCACACTTTCTCTAATCAGTTCAGCTCAGGGCTCTTTTACCGATGCCTGGAGAGAACAAAACAGTCCCTTCCTGCTTGCAGAAGCCTTTTCTGTACTGAAAGTTTCAGAATATGGAAAACTGGGTTGCAAAAGCTGGTGCAAAAGTTTCCTTCCTACGACTGACACCCTCCCTTTCAGATCCAGGAGGCTCATTTTGGCTCCTCCCCTGTTCAGGGATGTGATTGTCCATGGGACCATGTTTGAAGCAGGGCTGCAGCTGGGATCCAATCTTTGTATGGATGTTATTAATTCATCAAACAAGCTTTCTGCACCAGGATTTTCTCACTGCACACCCCTTTCTTGTCTAGTCTGTCCTCCCACTCATCAGTCTCATTTCACACCCAGGAATATCCTCTTTGAAATTATATAAACCCCTCTACTCCACTGAGACCTGTCCTAGGTCTCCTCAGTAGGTCACTGGCCAGGCATAGCAGCTTCCTGACAGAGTATCTGATGTCATCATCTAGGATTTTGGAGAGTATTTGTCTGTACCCTACAAAGAAATCTCTCTGCTGTAATAACTTTCACCCTCTTGAGGAAAAGGGACCTCAGAGAATATCCTTCTCCCTTTCTGAGGCTGAAGTCCACTGAGATATTTGCACCACTGCAGAGGACCACCCCTAAAGAAAATTCCAGAACCTCCCAACTCTGTTGTCTGCACAATTCAAGAATATTCTTTATTCGGTATCTTTGCTGGGACTTTTTTTTTCCCCCTAAGCACTGAAGCTGAGTTTTCAACGGGGGACACTCCTGAATGACAGAACAGAGAGACATTTCTGATGGGGGTGAGCCTAAATCTCCATTAGGGAATTATCTCTACCCCAGGATGTGTAAAATAATACAGAGGCCAAGTTGTCCCTCGGGCAGGACACTACTGGGAGTGCAGGGGACATGAATGGGTTGAGCTGCTAATGAGATCCCAGCGCTTCCATGGCTGCTGTTGCTAAGGAGACTGATTCCTTGGCATCTGCATAATGAGTACTCCCCTACCATTAACTTCTGCAGCAATTAGGCTCCCAGGTACCAAGTGGCAGAGGAGAAAGAAAGACAGAACCTGAATTTTAAAAGGGAAAATACCCTTAGAGGCTTCAACAGCCAAACGAATGCAAAGCTCTTTTCACACGCTTCTTATTGAGCAGGAGTTTCCACCCCAGGGTTGTTCTCATGGGATGGAGTCTCTGAGCCAAATGCAGAGTGAGGATGATGGAGAGAGAAGCTGAACCACCACTTTTTTTTCCTGCATGCAACAAATATATAGGTCAGAAGCTGAGATTCTCTGCATCCAGGTGGAGTTTGTGTCTTTTCTACCCTTCCCAGCAAGAATTCTCAGCCATGAGCTGTTGGGGGCTAAGGAGGAGGAATCAATTCTCAGCCAGGAACTATTGGGGGCTAAGGAGGAGGAATCATAGAATTATAGAATGATTTGGGTTGGAAGGGACCTTAAAGATCTTTCAACTCCCCTTTCATGGGCAGGGACACCTTCCACTAGACCAGATGGCTCCAAGCCCCTTCCAACCTGGCCTTCAAAGGAAAGGTCTCCACAAATTTGTGCTCCACTCCAGAACCTTACACACATCAGTAGGAAGAGCCACACTGTGTGAAACAGGCTTTGGATCCAGGCTCTGGTCCTTCATCCCCCTAATCAAGAAGTGATTCTACATGTGCTGTGGGTGTACATGGGACTGGCTGTACCATCTCAGTACTCAGGAGACAAGAAGGACAGGTATTCCTGTGCCAGCTCGAGGAGATGGAGCAACATGACTGCAGAGAGCTTAGAAATTCAGACCTGAAATTGCACCTCAAGGGGCTTTCAGACCTCAGAGAGCCAGTTGCTGTAAGGCATCTTCCTAAATGAGTCCTGGCCCTTTGTGCTGTCTCTTCCTGCTCTACTGTTGTTCCCAGGCTTTGGGCCAGCTCAGGAATCTTCCAGAAAAGCAGCTATCATGTTGAACAGTTCATTCCATAGATTTTCTCCACTTATCTGGAGTGACATGCTGAGCTTTTAACATGTCTCTAATAAGTGAGTCCAAAGCTGCCCTTGGAAGAGAGAGCTCTGAACTCCTTAATGTCTGTATTTATCTTTCCTTCAGTTTTGGATTTTGCAAGGGAAAACAAGGCATTGTTCTGCAGCCTCAGCCTGCCAGGGCTCCCAGTTTTAATCAAAGACATCCATTCTTTCACCTCTAATTATCTGCAATAGTGGCCTAATTTGCATTGTGCCCTTTTCCTGTAAAGACACAGTAAAAGCATTTTCTCATTATTTCCCTAACTTTATTCCCTGTCATTAATGCTGTCATGATGACTCAGCTCCAGACAAGGATTTTTGTCTGAGAACCCCAGGTCTCCTGTCAGTCCCTGAACCTCTCAGCTGGCTGCTTGGTGTGATTTAAGATGCTGCTCTGTTGACCTGTTAATCACACACCTTTCCCAGTGTTGAACCACTGGGATGGTTTTCAAACTGGGAAAATGATGCTGAGAAGTCTCCACACAGGCACTGACTGCTTATTAACTATTCACAGTGCTGCTGACAAAGTTCTTTGTGCCCAAATCACCCAGCCTGCCAGTCCTGTGACTCCTTCCAACCATTCTCACCCTCAAATTGCACTTCTCTTAGCTGTAGAATCACAGACTGGTTTGGGTTGGAAGGGGCCTTCTAGATAATCCAGTTCCAGCCACGTGCCATGGGCAGGGACACCTTCCACTAGCCCAGGTTGCTCCAAACTCCATCCAACCTGGCCTTGGACACTTCCAGGGATGGGGCAGCCACAGCTTCTCTGGGCAACCTGTGCCAGGGCCTGTCCACCCTCACAGGGAAGAATTCTTTCCCAATATCTAATCTAAATCTACTCTCTTTCAGTTTAAAACCATTCCCCCTTGTCCTAACACTTCATTCCCTTGTCCAGAGTCCCTCTCCAGCTTTCTTGTAGAACCCTTTTCTTTTTTTAACCTAGAAGTGAATTACTTCAGGTAAATTAGACCTCTTGGTTTTCTCTCTGGACAGCATGGCTTTTGTACCACCTCATGATTTTGCCTAAGAATGCAATGAGTTTTGATGGGTAACAAGTTCTCAGCTTTTCAGCAGCTGAACCCTGAGGGAGACAGGAGAAATCCTGAGAGGGATGAGAAAAATCCAATTCCTACACTTGATTCTTGCTGAAACAACCCCCTGTCTCTCCTTTTCCTGTCTTGGTTAATTCGGGTTCAAGAAGCATTTAGACAGTTCAAAAAGCTTCGAAGTGTCTGGTTTTACTTTTAGGTTGCCTTGTGTGGAGTCAGAGGCTGGTCCTGATTTCCACATGGGTCCCTTCCAGCTTGGGGTATTCTTTGGTCCAGCCTGTGAGCTCAAGGGATGTTGTACCAGAAATACTGAATACCCAGGACTGGCTCTGTGGGACTGCGAGATGGAAGGAGGCTGAAAGAATCTTTTGATATCTGATCAGCCTGGTCTAGTGGAAGGTGTCCCTTTCCATGGCTGGGAGTTGGAACAGTTGATCTTTAAGGTCCCTTCCAAACATTCTCTGCTTCTGTGATGTCACTCTCTCTCTGTAAGGTTCTCCAGTATGAGCAGACTTGTTCCTTGCCAGACAAACCCAGAACAGCTGAGGCTGCAGCACACAAACACCTATTTTTGGCAGAGATTAAGAGCTGTCTAGGATAGTCTAAAACTCTCCCCCATGTCCCTTTAAAACAGAGCAGCCCAGCTCTCCTGCCTGGAGTTTTACAGGCTGCTAATAAAATCTTTCTGAGCAGCATCTCAGGCTGGAGGCTTCTGGTTCTGTCTCAGAGGCTTCCTTTGCTGCAGGGGCCTTTTATGTGTCTGTGCCTTTGAAGCTCCCCGTCTGCTGCCTGTTCCCATCTCGTTCTGCTCTCTCTGCCTGACATATGTGAAGCTTGAATACTTTCCCTCCCAGATCCTGCCTGTTTACTGCAGTCTTTAAATAAAAAAAAAGAAAAAAAAAAAAAGAAATTCAAGCCAGGCAATAATGATGATTAATGGCCTCCTGCAAAGACAGCAGCAGTTCCACAGTGTGTATCAACACCATGGCTGAGCCCTCACAGTTCTTTTTTCTCCTTTCTTTGTGTGTGTGTGTTGCCTTTTTTCTGGTTTTCTTTCTTAGATGACTCCAGAAGTCCATCATTATACCCTGAAACTCTTCTCTCCCTCCCCCGGGACAGATGGAGCTTATAAAAATCATAAAGGGGGGAAACAGGTGTTAGTTCAGCTCTGTTTATGGAAAAAGCATCTCTGGACATAACTGGGGGTATGTGCATGTGGAACAGGGTTGGCAAGAGAGGAAGGAGATAAAAAGACCACCATGGTCCCTCCGGGGGGAGAAAGGGGGTCTCACCCTTATAGTCTTATAAAAAGTATGGCTGTGGTCTCTGTTTCCTTCAGAGCTGGTCACCAAAAAGGACAGAGGCCCAAAGCAAGCAGGGAGAGCCCCATGGATGCCCTCAAGTTGAACATCCCCCCAGCAAAAAGCCTCAGAGCAGCAACAACAGATGACAAACGATGTCATCTGACAGCCTGGCACACCCTGGGCCAAGGTCCAGACCCAGCATTTCTTGTTTGTCTCTCAGTTTTGCCTTATCCTCAGCTGGGTGGGAGAAAGAGCAGTGGAGGAGCAGATGGAACTCCAGAGGGAAGAGGGAAGTCTTCCCTGAGCACAAGGACACATATGGGCCATTGCAGCAGGGCTGAATGCAGTGCCTGGAGGGGTCGTGCCTCCCGTGCTGTGCTGCTCTAAAGCCTTGGGAAAACTGCCTTGGCCCCTGGGGCTCCATTTCCTCCCTTCATCTTGGCTGCTCAGATGGGTGAAGGGGCTCTTTTAATGGCTCATCTCTTGATCCCACAGAGCCTTGATTTTGGACTGGGCTATGGGACACCAAAAGCAGCCATCCCTGGCCAGGACAGTCACAGAGAGCAGAAATGGTTAAATTGGGATATAAGGAAAACTAAAGAAAACTTCTGACTGCAAAAAGGAACAAAGAGAAGTAGGTTTTGGTCCTCGAGTGTGACCCAGAGCCATCCAACCTGACACCCAACATCAGCTCTTTGTTAGTGCAGCCTTATCCACCAATGTCTTGTTCAAAGGAATAATTGCAATTTGGGTCTCAAGGGAAAGGATTAGCTCCTTGACTGACCATGTATTAGTTATTGTGCTCCTCACCAACAAAATATATTGGTATGAGAATGCAAAAAGGCAAAAAACCCTAAAAACAAACACACAAAAACCCAAAGCAAAACCAAATATAACCTTAGGCTTTATTAGAAATGTGTAGTACAGAGTTTGCCTAAAAGCATTAAAGTGACTTTCCAGTGAGTAGAATCACAGAATGGCTTGTTTTGGAAGGGACCTTAGATATAATTTAGATCCAATCCCTCTACCATGGACAGGAACACCTTCCACCAGACCAGGTTCTTCCAAGCCCCATCCAAGCTGGTCCTGAATGCTTCCAGGGATGGAGCAGCCACAGCTTCTCTGGGCAACCTGTGCCAGGGTCTCACCACCTTCTCAGCCAAGAATTTCTTCTTAATATCTGATCTAACCGTTCCCTCTGTCAGTCTGAAGCCGTTCCCTCTTGTCCTGTCACTCCATGCTCTTGTCCAAAGTCCCTCTCCCTCTCTGTTGGAGTCACTTTAGGCATTGGAAGGGGCTCTAAGGTCTCCATGGAGCCTTCTCTTCTCCAGGCTGAAAACCCCCAGCTCTCTCAGTCTTTTCTCAGAGGAGAAATGCTCTGGCCTCTCCTCCAACTCATTTTGTGGTCCTTCTCTGGACTTTCTCTAGCATTGGCAGACTCTGAGCTCACAGAAACCAGAACTCAGTATGCAATAGTTCAACACCATTATCTAAACAGATATTGGGAAGAAATTCTCCCCTGTGAGGGTGGGCAGGCCCTGGCACAGGTTGCCCAGAGAAGCTGTGGCTGCCCCATCCCTG
>JAWWTY010000077.1:149324804-149368767 GCA_035222235.1 Margarornis squamiger | reverse complement strand
CATTCCATGAGTGTGCAGAGCTCATTCCATGTGTGTGCAGAGCCCATTCCATGGGTGTGCAGGGCGCATTCCATGTGTGTGCAGAGCCCATTCCCTGTGTGTGCAGAGCTCATTCCATGGGTGTGCAGAGCTCATTCTGTGTGTGCAGAACTTATTCTGTGTGTGCAGAGCTTATTCCATGTGTGTGCAGAGCCCATTCCATGGGTGTGCAGAGCTCATTCCATGAGTGTGCAGAGTCCATTCCCTGTGTGTGCAGAATTTATTCCATGTGTGTGCAGAACTCATTCTGTGTGTGCGGAGCTTATTCCATGTGTGTGGAGAGCCCATTCCACATGTGTGCAAAGCCCATTCCATGAGTGTGCAGAGCTCATTCCATGTGTGTGCAGGGCTCATTCCATGGGTGTGCAGAGCCCATTCCATGTGTGTGCAGAGCTCATTCCATGGGTGTGCAGAGCCCATTCCATGTGTGTGCAGAGCTCATTCCATGGGTGTGCAGGGCTCATTCCATGGGTGTGCAGAGCTCATTCTGTGTGTGCAGAGCCCATTCCATGAGTGTGCAGGGCCCATTCCATGCATGTGCAGAGCTCATTCTGTGTGTGCAGAGCTCATTCCATGGGTGTCTGCAGAGCCCATTCCACGGGTGTGCAGAGCTCATTCCATGCATGTGCAGAGCTCATTCTGTGTGTGCAGAACTTATTCTGTGTGTGCAGAGCTTATTCCATGTGTGTGGAGAGCCCATTCCATGAGTGTGCAAAGCCCATTCCTTGTGTGTGCAGAGCCCATTCCATGGGTGTGCAGAGCCCATTCCGTGAGTGTGCAGAGTCCATTCCATGTGTGTGCAGAACTCATTCTGTGTGTGCAGAATTTATTCCATGTGTGTGCAGAACTCATTCTGTGTGTGCAGAGCTTATTCCATGTGTGTGGAGAGCCCATTCCACATGTGTGCAAAGCCCATTCCATGGGTGTGCAGAGCCCATTCCATGGGTGTGCAGGGCTCATTCCTTGGGTGTGCAGAGCTCATTCTATGAGTGTGCAGAGCCCATTCCATGAGTGTGCAGAGCTCATTCCATGGGTGTGCAGAGCTCATTCCATGGGTGTGCAGGGCTCATTCTATGAGTGTGCAGGGCTCATTCCATGGGTGTGCCGAGCTCATTCCATGGGTGTGCAGGGCTCATTCCATGGGTGTGCAGGGCTCATTCCATGGGTGTGCAGAGCTCATTCCATGGGTGTGCAGAGCTCATTCCATGGGTGTGCAGAGCTCAGCAAACAGGGCCTCAGCCCGAGTTAAATATTACTGTCATATCTGTGATGATAAAGAGGAGCTGCTGCTGGCTGCCAGATGGGTATTAAACTGTGGGTTTGGCTTCTCTGTGTGGTGAACAGACAATCTCAGTCCTGTGGCTGCTCCAGTTTGCATTCCCGTTATTTATCACCAAAGCAGCCCTTCATGGAAAGCTTGGGAGAATGGGCAAAGTGACCTGCACATAAAATCATAGAATATGCTGAGTTGGAAGGAACCCACAAGGACCATCGAGTCCACCTCCTGGCCCTGCACAGGACAACTCCAAGAACCCCACCCTGTCCCTGAGAGCATTGTCCAAACACTCCTTAAGCTCTGTCAGCCTTGGTACTGTGCCCACTGCCCTGGGGAGCCTGTTCAGTGCCTGACCACCCTCTGGGGAAAGAACCTTTTCCTAATATCCAGCCTAAAGCCCACACACAGCTTCATGCCATTGCCTCAAGTCCTGTCACTGTCAGAGAAGACATCAGTGCCTGACCCTCCTTTTCCCCTCATGAGGAAGCTGTAGACCATGATCAGGTCTTCCCTCAGTCTCCACCTCAGCAAGTCCTCATGTGACTTCCCCTCTCAGCCCTTCACCATCTCCATGGCCCTCCTTTGGACACTCTCTAATACCTTTATATTCCTTATATTTATGTATGGTCATGGTTTAAACCCATCCCTAAGGGCTTTGCAAGACTTCTGCAGGGCGGGTGGGCACCACCAAACTCTCTCTCCAAAGGCTTTTGTCCACAGCAGGCATCAGTAGGCAACATGTTTCTGGATATAAGGATCTTATTCATGGATGAAAATTAGGACTCACCACTCACTGGCCAAGGAGCCAAGTTCATTAGAAGTGGGTGGGTTTTTTCGCCCCGATTTTTTATGACTAAAGAACTTCTTTGTGGCTTTACCTTAAGTCTTTGCATTGACTCGGTGGGGTGGGTCTGTCTTATCTGCAGGACACCAGTGTAAAGAGCAGCACTTGTGCCTTGGCTGTACCAACAACAGGCATTGCCAGGTCCCACCATGTGGCACAACTTTTCCTTCACAGGAGGTGAAGACAAAGACATCTATTGCTGGCTTGTATTGTAGAATCATAGAATGTTTTGGGTTGGAAGGGACTGTGAAGATCATCTAGTTCCACTAGACCGGGTTGCTCCAGGCTCTATCCAACCTGGCCTTGAACTCTTTCAGGGATAAAGAATCCAAAAGTTCTCTGGGCAACCTGTGCCAGGGCCTCCCCACCCTCCCAGGGAAGAAGTTTTCCCTGATAGCTAATCTAAATTCACCTTCCTCCAGCTTAAATCCACTATCCCTTCCTTCCCATGTGAGATTGCTCTTGGAGCAACCTGGTGTAGTGGAAGATGTCCCTGCCCATGGAAGGAGAGTTGGAATTAGATGGTCTTCAAGGTCCCTTCCAACCCAAACCACCCTGTGATTCTATGAATAATGGGTGTCTTGGAGGGCTGTCAGGTCATGACTTTTCCCACCTTAGGTCTGCCCTTGTTGCATCTTCTTTACCCTCTCAGCTCTTCCCTCCTTTGCCTGGGATTGCACTTGGTCTTTCTCTGCTCCTCCTGGTGGCACTGATGAAAAGCAGGATTGAACTGTGTGTTTTGCCCTCAATTTTTCATGGAAACAGTACAAAACTCAGTTTCTGTTCAGCCCAGAAGTCCAGGCTTGCCTTTCTTTTCTGGTTCAAGTCTACAGCTGTCACCTGATGCAGGTTTGAATCCTCTTGGCTGTGTTGGACATCAGGAGGTTTATCCTCTGTGGCTTAAAAATCACATAGAACAAAAATCTGAGTTTGGGACAAGCTTTCTTGATCATGAACTGAGCCCAAACCCCTCTCTTTTGCTTTCTTTGCCTTTGAAAGTCCTCCTTGAACAACTCTTTATTTACAAGCCACTGTGCTGTGTAACTGCAGCGCTGACATTCCCTCTCCACCATTCGCTGGGATTCCTTCCTGGCATGGAGCAAACCATTCTTTCCCCTCATTATTCCCTGAGCCAAGTCATTTCCCTTTAGCTCTCCCTCTGCTCCCCCAGGGTGACTCCCTCACTGGAGATCATCCCCATGCACGGGGACTTGGGGATGTGTGGTCTGGGCTTTGTTGAATGAATCTCTCTGGAGCTCTTTATTGCTGCTCCCAACACTCAGCTCTTGAATATGCATGTGCTCAGTGACTGCTCAGGAACTATAAAGAAACATGACAGTGCCAGTCAGCAGCTGCTGCCAAGACGGATTCCAGCCCTCATCTATAATTACACCCAGCGATGGGTTGTGTCAGAACAACCCTCCCTCATGTATCAGGACATTTCTGGGTTTTCAGGGGTAAAGAGGGAATTCACTTATCACCAGCAATGGTATTTCAGGCTTGATATTGCTCCCCTTATAAAACAATGTTTGCTGTTGCATCCTGAGCATCACAGTAATAATACCCCAAAATATAATCAGTGCAGCAAGGGATGGGGCAGCTGCCTGCAGTGAAATGGAGTGCTAAGCATTGAGTGTGGCACTGCTGGGCTCAGTGAGCCATCAATAAGTCTGCTATCTCTGTACACCCACAAGTGATAACATCTGAGAACAAATGGAAGCAATATTGACTCTATTTTTCAGTTGTTAAGGCTGGAGGATTCAAAACAAGGCCTATCAAAATGTTACCCATCAAATTGTTATGCATCACTCACCATGGGAAATAACATGCCAGGGAAGGACATGGATAGTGCTACATCAGCACAGTGTAGAGACCAGTTACCTGAACAGTTATCCAGCTGGGAATCAGTTTTGGGTCCAAGGGCAGCATGGTAGACCTTGCATTTCTGGACTAAGACTTGAAGAGTTTCACCTTCACTCTGCCATTTTATCCTCAACCAAATCACTTGTACTCTGGTTTGTTTTGTTTATTTGCTTTCTATGAGAAAAGGAGCAGAAGCTTCTCCTTCTTTCTTAAGACTAAGGGCTTGGAGTGACCTGGTCTAGTGGAAGGTGTCCTTGCTCATGGCAGTAGATTGGAATGAGATGATCTTGAAGGTTCCTTCCAACCCAGAACATTCTGTGATGTCAAGACTAAACAAAAAAGCTAGCAAGGCCAAGCTTATGTCTGTCTTTGACATATGACACCCCTCTCCCCTGCTCTCCTGCTCAGATGATTGGCTATTACCTCTGGAATCACAACCAGGAGAATCTTGGACCTCCAAAAAACCTCCTACGTTTTCTGAAAGTGGAGTGATGAAGATCTGACTTTTGATTCAGGTGGCACATTATCGACCTGATCAGATAATCTATCGAAACAACTTCTTATCAAAAAAGAATGCGTGAGAAGCATTTTGGCTTCAATAAACCAATGACTTTCAGTGAAGCACAGTTTTAAAAGCTGGAAAAGCTGATCAGGAGAGCACTGGCAAACCTGAATTCTCTTCTCATACAACCTATGGGGAAAAGTGAGAGTTGGACTCAAATCGTTTACTCCTCCCTGTGATGACTGAGTAGGGATCCTACACTAAGTGGTCTGAGTAAGGTCTTAAATATGAATTGCACTGAATTCTGGCAGAGACCATGAGATCAGCACATGTGGACAGTAAAGCTGGGCATCCAGGAGCAGAATTCCAGCATGGATAGCAGAGCCAAGGTCAGATCCTTTCTGCACTGCTTTGGCTCAGGTCTGGTTATGGACAATGGTATGATACCACTCCTCTGTGAGAGATGTACACCCCTTTGACAGGGCCAAAATTTGGTCATAGGCAAGAACTGGGAATGACTCACCATAATTAGTGAAAAGACTGAGGTAATTTCATGCCTGGTTTAACTGCAGGTCATCTGGTGTCTCATGGCAAACACTTTGCCATGTAGCAGCCCAAATATGACTGTTGTCTGAGTCAGCCTCGGGTATGGAGTAAAATAGAACAGCTTCACAGCTTCAGCCATGTTCAAGGTGTTTCAGGTGAGGAGAACTACAACAAACCAGCTGTGCCAGCCCAGCTGGCAGCTGGAAACACAGCATGCTTTGCATGACACAACCCTCCTGTGGAGTGACTGAGAGGCAAAGGGTGCCAGGGATTATTCCAGGTTTCTTGTCTTGGTATTCTGTCATTTTATGGATCCTTTTTCACTGAAATTCACCTTTGAGGATGCATTTCTCATATCATCATGTCAATCTGGTCCAGAACTATTTAGTTTTGCATTTTCTAGTAAATAAGCAGAGACAAGATTGTCACAGAGTGCTGTCTGCCATCACCTCAGTGTTTCAGAGCCACCCTTGATATCCTTTTGCTTCTAAAGACCTGATCTATATTTCATTTAACGTTTCACAAAGATTTACCCACCTTCATGCTACCCACTGTCAGATGGAAGTGTCCTTGGTCTCACCAAACCCTCCAGTTTTGCCTCACTCTGTGTGGCAAAGCAGTCGAGGGAATGTTCTTGGCCACAAGAAGGACAGAGGCAGTAGCGAGAGGACAAGAGGAAATGGCCTCAGGTTGCACCAGGGGAGTTTCAGGTTGGACATCAGGAAGAATTTCTTCATGTAAAGGGTTGTCAAGCATTGGAATGGACTGTCCAGGGGAAGTGGTGGAGTCCCCATCCCTGAAGAAAAGACTGGACAGGTCAGAAACACAACTGGGAACTTAGGACAAGGAGAAATGGCTTTGAGCTGAAAGAAGGGAGATTTAAATTGGATATTAAGAAGAAATTCTTTACTGTGAGATGGTAAGACCCTGCACTGGTTGCCCAGAGAATCTGTGTTTTCCTCACACTTGGAAGTGTTCAAGGCCAGGTTGGATGGGGCTCTGAGCAACCTGGTCTAGTGGAAGATGTCCCTGCCCATGGAAGGAGAGTTGGAATTAGATGGTCTTCAAGGTCCCTTCCAACCCAAACCATCCTGTGATTCTACAAGCAATGGGTGTCTTGGAGGGCTGTCAGGTCATGACTTTTCCCACCCTGGGTCTGTCCTTATTGCACCTTCTTTACCCTCCCAGGTCCTCCCTCCTTTGCCTGGGATTGCACTTGGTCTTTCTCTGCTCCTCCTGGTGGCACTGATGAAAAGCAGGATTGAACTGTGTGTTTTGCCCTCAACTTTTCCTGGAAACAGTACAAAACTCCTCAGTTTCTGTTCAGCACAGAAGTCCAGGCTTGCCTTTCTTTTCATCAGCTGTCACCTGATGCAGGTTTGAATCCTCTTGGCTGTGTTGGACAGCAGGAGGTTTATCCTCTGTGGCTTAAAAATCACATAGAACAAAAATCTGAGTTTGGGACAAGCTCTCTTGATCATGAAAACTCTTGGAGAATGGAAAAAAATATAAGTTTCCTCTCTGTGGACTTCTAAGAGGTTTGGGAAGGTCAAAGTATCCTTTTCTCTTCGTCTTCCTTTGAAGTGATGACTTTATTTGTCCTCATGTAACTTGAGAGGAAACTGAGGCAATGATTAGTTAAAAAAAACCCAAACCAACAAGATAAAAGCAGATATCTGTAAAAAGAGCCAAGCAAGCAGAATTTTGACATCCAAATTCAAGAATCTTTTTTAAAAAAGCCTGGTTTGACTTGCCTGTGAGCTTGAAATGTCTTGGTAGTTGGATTCTGGTGTCTACAGCTCATTATTCACCTAATCCTCAGCTAATGAGAAGTGAAAGCACCAACCACATTAGATGAGACCCAGATGAAATGGTCTTGTCGTGCCAATAAATTTGAGCTTCACGAGGCATTTGAGCTTCCAAGGGATGGCACAGAGGAGCAGCAGTGACTGCACAGTCATGTCTCATGTGGCCAGCTGATAAAAGACAAAAAAGACCTTTGTTTTCACAGATATTGAACTTTCTGGTGGGGAAAAAAAAAAACAAAACACCCTCTTCCAGGCTGATTTCTAGAAGAAGGGAATTCAAAACAACAAACTTTAGTCTCAAACTGGAATGCTTCTTTTATTTACCTCGGTTGCAAAAGGCAAAAATTCAAAGAAAATGTCACTTGTGAGTGAAAGGTTTCTTTTGCCTCTTGTGGCATTAAAATATCATAACCTAACTCAGTTTAATACACACAGCAACCAAAATATCTCTGTAAAATGACTAATTAAAAAGTGGGGTTTCTCAACATGAGAAAGATGTCGACCCATTGGAACAAGGAGGAGGGGGAGGCCATGGAGATGCTCCAAGGAATGGAACCCCTCTGCTCTGGGTACAGGCTGAGAGAGCTGGGGTTGTTCAGCCTAGAGAAGAGAAGGCTCCAGGGAGAGCTGAAAGTCCTTTCCAATGCCTAAAAGGGCTCCAAAAAAGCTGGAGAGGGACTTGGGACAAGGGCATGGAGTGACAGGACAAGGAGAAATGACCTTAAGCAAACAGAGGACAGGTTTCAATGAGATACTGGGAAGAAATCCTTACCATAAGGGTGGTGAGTCCCTGGCATGGGTTGTCCAAAGAGATTGTGGACTCCCCACCCCTGAAAGTGTTAAAGGCCTGGTTGGATAGAGCTTGGAGCAACCTGGGCTAGTAGAAGGTGTCCCTGCCCATGGCAGGGGGTTGGAAAGAGGTGATCTTTAGGTCCCTTCCAACCCAAACCATTGTATGATTCTATGAAAATATTCTGTAATTCTCACCAGCATTCCATAGTCCTTTAAGGTCTAAATTTAAGAAATGGTTAGTGTTTGATAGTCCTAAAGAGAGAGGTATATGAATACACACATCCAAACAAAACAAAAAGAAATAAAATAAAAGGAAGTGTTTCTATAAGGGGATTTCTCCCAAAATAGGGCTACAGGAAGGAGCTTTTCTTGGGTGAGTAACAGGAGTAAATCCTACAGTTTTCCCATCCATTTCCAGACCTTAATTGATCATTGTCTGGGGCTGGCTTGACAAAACAAAGCTCTCAATGATATTATGTTGCCATCCACACTTCTGACATCCAACTGCCATCCCTGTGATATCCAAGATGTGCCCAAGAGATGGGACACAAACCTTGTGCAAGACCCGTGGGACATGGTGAGATGTCAGGAGCACTGACTGAAGCAAGGGATGTGTGGACATGAGGGGAAACACCTTGTAGGTCATTGCATAGGTGGGGCTGGAGTTGAGCTTCCACGGATGGAGAAGTTCAGGAGAAGGTGGTGCCAAAAGCTCTCACACTGGGTTGGGAAGCACTGGCAAGAATGATCCTTCAAGTTTTGCTTTGCCTTTAAAGCAAAAACCAAGCTTTGCAGTGAAACCAGGAGTTGGCCTGTAAGACACTGACTTAATTTGCTGTGGCTGAAGCCCCTCCTCTGGGTTCTTCCTTGCCTTATTTCTGGGACTTGCAAGTTGGAAAGATGAAGGGGGAAAAAATAACCTGTTTTTATAAATTCATCACAAGGCAGTTTTGAACATTAAACACATTGCAGGTGTGAAAAACCAGGGAAAGTTTGGTTGTATGGCATGAACCCGCAGGAAAAGTGAGAACCTACAGAATCTTTGGAAAGATCAGTAGCTGCACTGGGTGTGCATGTGTATGTTATATAAATATACATGTGTCTGTGCGTATACAATGTGCCTACCTAGAGGTGTATATTGGAATGAACAAGTTAAAGTCTTACCTTGTTCCCCTTCCTGAAAGTGAAAATGAGCTGATTTACAAATATATTTCCTAGGCTGAGAGTTTGAGTACTCAGATCTGGCCTTTATAGCTGCTGTATCATGCAAAAGATAAACTGTAAATGTTCACATCTAAATTTCAGCTCCAGTCAAATCCTAAAGGAGGGAATATTAAATTCCTGAGTTTAATATGGACTTATTTGTGTGACTGACTAGCTTGCAGAGCTTTGTGAAAAGAGTGAATATGATGCTGTTTCACTGGATCTGGAGAGAATATTGGAATGAGAGCAAAGGTTTCATCTTTGTACAAGCTGGGAGCTTATTGGGAATCTCACAAAGCGGTCCCTTCACTCGGGCAAGATGGGAGCACCATGAAATCCATGCAGGAAAAGCCTGCAAGGACTGTCAGAGCTAAGAAGAGTTTCTTTAAATAGAAAAGACTAGAAGAGCTTGGCTGGAGCTGGAAGCTGAGTAGGAGTGTGCCTGGTCTACAGACTCTGCCTCTAGACAGGCAGCAGGAAGGAGGCAGAAATATTTTAGCTGCAGGATAAAGCTGGCAGCAGGACAAAGAGCTAAAAACTCCTCTCAAATGAATGCTGGTTGGAAAAGCAAACATTTCTAAGCATCAAAGCCAAAGGAGGTTTTTGAACAGCCTCCCAAAACGCCCAGAAGGTTCCACATGTGGACAGGACTATGAAGAAGCCGTGGAGTTCAAGGTGCAGAAGACTCTGGTCATACATCAGTCTGAGAAAGACACCTTGGCAACTAAAAGAGGAGAGTTGTACATTAGATATTAGAGAAAGATTCTTCCCTGTGAGGGTGGGGAGGTGCTGGGATGGATTTCCCAGAGAAGCTGTGGCTGCCCCATCCCTGGAAGTGTTCAAGGCCAGATTGGACAGGGCTTGGAGCAACCTGGGCTAGTGGAAGGTGTCCCTGCTCATGGCAGGGCAGTGGAACTGGATGATCTTGAAGATCTCTTTCATAACAAACCATTCTATGATCTAAGTCAGAGCACTCTGTAAATGTAATGGATGAATCCTCAAGGATTTGGGAATTCTCTCTTGTATCATTCCTGCTTTCTGGTCTTGTTCCACAATGACATGAATCCTTTCCCACAGCTGTCTCTATTTCACTTCTAGATGGGCATATTTGAGGGTCAAGAATTTCCTTTGCAAAATGTTCTGCAGATGTGAAAATACACGTAGGGATTATTTAAAATGCATAAAAATTCCCTGAAAGGGTGGTCAAGCATTGGGACAGGCTGCCCAGGGAAGGGGTGGGGTCACCATGATTAGATTTGGCACTTGGTGACGTGGTTTAGTGGGTAGAAGGTTGGACTTGATGGTCTTGGAGGTCTTTTCCAACCTCGATGATTCTATGATTTGGAGGTCACAGTTTGTCCATTCACAATTTTCATGTGTTTACTGGAAACAAATATTGCACCAGTGTTTTCTCTATATTTTATTAGTGCTTTATAATCTTTCTTTTTCTTTATAATTTTTACCATTGTTATTAGCTATGACAGCAATAAAAGCCTCTTTTTTATGTAAGGCTTGGGTTAACATTTTCGTGGTGCTCTGAAGCTCAGCAAGTTTGTCTCTTTTAGGAGCATCCAAATATGTCTCAGCACAATCACCTTCCACTAGCCCAGGTTGCTTCAAGCCCTGTCCAGCCTGGCCTTGGACACTTCCAGGGATGGGGCAACCACAGCTTCTCTGGGCAACCTGTGCCAGGGCCTGCCCACCCTCCCAGGGAAGAATTTCTTCTTAATATTTAATCTAAACCTGCCCTCCTTCAGCTTAAGGCTATTTCCCCTTGTCCTATCACTCCAGGCCACTGCAAAAGTATCTTTTCAGCCTTCTTGGAACGCCTTTAGACACTGGAAGGGGCTTCAAGTTCTCCCTGGAGCCTTTTCTTCTGCAGGTGGATTAATCCCAACTCTCTCGGCCTGTGTCAATAGGGTGAGTTGGTTAAGACTATGCAAAAGCTAAAAAAGTAAAATGTGGATGAATAAAAGATAAAGTGGAAGGAGCAAAAGTCACCCTGAGTGATAAACCTGAGTAATTTGGTTGTCATTTTCTTCTGCCCATCACTGGTATTCAAAAGCATGTTTGTGGGGAGAAGAAAATTTACAATCTTCTATCCATTTGTTGTTTACCAGAAAACATCTTTGTTTTCACATGATTTTGAGTGAGGGATGTTCCCTCAGCTATGACTCCAAAGAAACCTATGACTGTTGTAAGAAATAATACATTTTCAGGGATGGAAAATGCCTCTTTTTCATAAAAGTTTTCATGCATAGAGTTTATATCTGTCAGAACTCTTCAAGTTTTTATTAAAACCAGGAAAGTTTGAGGATTGGATCGAAAAGATTTTGGAAAGAGACGATTTTCAAGTTTTAGAAGTGAGAAGCTTTTATTTTTCAGCAGTTCTATGCAGAAACCTCCTTTGTTCTTTCAACATCTGAAGATATTTTGGGTGAAAAATGTGAGGACTTATGGAAGGAGGGTTTTTTGATAGAAAACCAGGAATTGTCTGTAAAGAAATACTGAAGAAGAATTGTGTTCACAGAATCACAGAATATGCCAAGTTGTAAGCGACCAAATAAAATTAATTCAGCTTTTCTCTCTTTCATTTCTCTTTTAATTCTGAATCCTTTTGATAGGGAGAAACCACCAGAAATATAAGCTGGCTTTGCATATTCTTTCTTCCGTGTATTTGCAAAAGTGAAATCCGCCTGACAAGCATTAAAAGCGACAAATTAGTAAAGAAAATAACCCAATGTTCTTTCCACTCTCTATAAATAAATCCCCGGGATGTGGAATGGAAATCTGTGAAATCATTCACTGTAAATATAAGTTCAGGGCAGTGAACAGAAAGGAAAATTTAGATATAATCCAGCATATGCCCAATGACAGGTCTCCATGGTGAGATATCCATGCTAAGCAGAACAGCCTTGACTGTAATTCCCCATCAATGTGATGACACCCCAACATATGTTCAAATCCTCTGTAAAATAATGCAGCACAAATAGAGACAGAGAATCACCAGATTTTCCCAAATCCTCTTCTCCTAGCTGATTAGTACGTTAATTATGTAGTGAGAAGCACAACAGCAATGAATAATGTTTCCATAACTTGTCATGGCCTGTGATGCCCCATCCCTGGAAGTGTCCAAGGCCAGGTTGGACGGGGCTTGGAGCAACCTGGGACAGTGGAAGGTGACCCTGCTTATGGCAGTGGGGTTGGAACAAGATGATCCTTAAGGTCTCTTCCAACCTAAGGCACTCTATGATTTTCCAGTGTACCAGTTGCTAATTCCACCAAATTTATGGCAGATGGTTGAATTGAGAGGTCAATACCACTCCAGGACCACCAGGATGCACAAACCCCAAGGGCTGGCTCTTGTCTCAGTGGTACAAGTGAGGAGCAACATTGGAACAGCTGATGGTGCTACCCAGGGAAGTGTTCAGCAAACTGGGCTGGGGAATTCAGGAAGAATTTTTTCATGGAAAGAGTTGCTAAACATTGGAATGGGCTTCTCAGGGAGGTGGTGGAGTCCTTCTCTCTGGAGGTGTTTAAGGAACCACTGGATGTGGCACTCAGTGCTCTGGGCTGGGTGACAAGATGGTGATCAGTCACGGGTTGGACTCGATGATCTTGGAAGTTTTTTCCAACCTAAGTGATCCTGGGATCCTGTGAATTGAGTTCCTGGTGGGCACATTAAAATTCCACATTAAAATAAAGGGACAGCACCAGGAAAAACTCATGGATTTTACTGCGACAGAGCCTACAGGAAAAGCAAGACCACGAGGAAAATGGCCACAGTGTTTACTTTCCTCAGACACCTTTTCCAGACTAAACATAAAACTCCGAGGGCTCAGGGAGAAGATGGAAAAATGTCAAGTGATGATTTGGGATTGCAGTGAAGGGCAAGGAGGGGCTGTTTGCTTTGTTCCTTAAAAAAAGACAAATCCCCTGAAAGGAGACATTTCTCATAGAAATATCACTTCTTTGAAACCAGGCAAAGAAGCTTTTCTTTCTGAAATAAACATTGAGATCAGCCGGAAACTTAGTTTGAACTGCAAATCCAAGACCTGCCTGAGCCACTGGAGGTTCATTGACTCATCTGCCACCCAGGAGAAATCCCATAAGAGGCTGGATGGGGATCTGAGAAGCCTGGTCTGGTGGAAGGTGTCCCTGCCCATGACAGAGGGGTTGGAATTGGATGATCTTTAATATCCTGTCAAACCAAAACCATTCTGTGATTGTAAAAACCACCCACTGGAGGAGAGATGTGCAGCCTTTTCTCCCCAAGGCTGCTCTTAGGATTTTAAAAACAGGCATTATGGTTTCAGACATGAAGCTTCTCCCTGCTCCTGGAAAGGGGGAAAGGATTTCTCCTTCCTGAGGGTTGCCCCCATCTCCTTATCTCCTGCACCTCCAAACCTCCTCTTTGCAGAGGAAGAGAGGGCAAAAGTATGTGCTGGACGCTGACCCCAAAATGTCTGGCTGCCACCTCCAGATAGTGGTTAATGCAGAGGCTTTGTCATGAGAGGGTCACTTGATATTCCAGCCCTGCTCCCTGGAGCCCCTGCTGTGCTTGCACCCATCAGGTCAGTTCTCAACCTTCTCCTCAGAGCAGAAAACACCCTAAACTGCCTCAATTCCCGGGGTCTGTTTTGGGCCCCTCAAAACAAGAAAGACATTGAGGGGCTGGAGAATGTCCAGAGAAGGGAATAGAGCTGGGGAAGAGTCTGGAGCACCAGGAGCAGCTGAGGGAGCTGGGGGGGCTCAGCCTGGAGAAAAGGAGGCTCAAGGGAGACCTTGTTGATCTCAGCTCCCTGAAAGGAGGGTGGAGCTGGGGGGTGTCAGGTTCCATTCCCAGGGAACAAGGGACAGGACAAGAAGAAACGGCCTCAAGCTGCACCAGGGAAGGTTAATATCGGATCTTAGGAACAATTTCTTCACTGAAAAGGTTGTCCAGCCCTGGCACAGCTGCCCAGGGCACTGGTAGAGTCCCCATCCTTGGAGGGATTTAAAAACCATGTGGATGTGGCACTTGAGGACATTAGTTAGTGGTGGATGTGGCAGTGCTGGGTTAATTGTTGGACTTAATGATCTTGGAGGTCTTTTCCAACCCAAATAATTCTATAATTCCATATTTCCAAGCAATGTTTGTCTGTAGCAATGAGTCTGTGGTTAAGAGTAGCTGCAGTTCATTTATTTCTCATGTGACCAGTGTGGAACTTAACCATTTTTGCTGACTTAGAACACACAAAAAATGGACATTATCCTCTTCTCTCCTTCCATCACAGAAAAGACCTGTTTTCCAGATGGTTGCAATATCATTCCTGATTTTTTTCCATGCCCTCTAAGCTCTGAAAATGCAAAGGATATCCAGGAAAGCTGCCGTGGTGCACTTGTGTAAGATGAAATGGCAGAGCAAAAGGTATTTAAAATTATAGCAGAAGTTCTGGGGGATGGGAGGTCTTGAAAGGACTGGAACAGATTCCTCTTCTGGCTCCTAATTAGGATTTGCAAAGTCTCCGTGGGTTAATGAGGGGCAGTCATGTTGAAATGTCACTTATGTACGTGGTAATTTAAGGGACAACCTCTCTGGAGAGAATTTTTATGGGATATTAATGCCCAGTGTCTGAGAATCACAATAGAAGAGAAATCTCCATTGAAACTGGAGAGCAAGAAGGAGTTTTCTCTATGGTGAAAGTATTAAAAAAAGTGTTGAAGATCTAAACAGGCAGCAAAGAGGAAAAATAAGGAAGAAACCATTGGAAGAGCTACTACAAACCATCATCCCAGGAACCATCAGAGCACCTGGTTGACCAGAAACATCTTCCTCTCCCCTAATACATTTTCTCCATCAACTTCTACCTGTTTTCACTTTTAAAGATCAATTCATTGATTTTATATCTTGGTTTGGTTGGCTTTGATCCTTTAACTGCCTCTCTCCGTGTCCTAAAAGTGTAGCTTTGGCTTCTGCAAGGATTTCTCTTCAAGCGTTACAATTGGTACAGGATGTTTATATTAAATATATGTTTCATTTATGATTAATACAGGTTCAGTGGGATTGTAATGAGGAGGTGTCACTCTGAAATGCTCTGGGCTAATCAGAATCAGTGTTTTGGACCATGGCTTTGGTTTGATCAGGGTTGTTTTATCTTATTTTTCCTTAGACAATTTAACCTGAGTTTCTGTGTGCCCATCTCTTCATATCCTTCTGTTCCACTTTGAACTCTGCTGGGAGAGATCTGTGCCAATATCCATTGCACCATGGCAATTTCCTGGAAAAAGGTGCTCTGGGAATTCCTTGAAATGACTTGGAATGGTATAATTTTACTGAGCATGTTGCTCTGGTCCCACAGAACGAGACAGGCACCTGTCAGCAGGTGGGATTCCCTGTTTGCTGTGCTCTTTATTACCTGGCACATTTCCTTAACTGGCTGTATTTAATTCAGGATGTTCTGCTTCAATTCACTGGCATAAAACAAAGCCCATAAAGCATCAAGACACTGAGAGATATAAAACTTCATTTTTCTGCAAGCAATCACCCTTGTATCTGCATTTTGGGGTGTGCTGGGTACTGTGAAAGCAACAAAAAACAGGCAGAGTTGGTAAACCAGGATATCTTGGGGTGCAACAATTGCCATGGTCGTGTGTTTTAATAACACCCAGCAGTGCCAGTGACACACAAAGAAGAGGAAACAGAATTGGGATCACTAAAAATAACCCTCTCCTGTAAATGCCACATTTCTTGCCATTGTAGGAAGGACGTAATAAATCTCAGAAGGTGCCATCCTTCTTAGTCTTCTGGGCAAAGCGAGCTGTGGGATGTTTTTGTTTGTTTTGATGCCTGTTTTGAGTAAACCCAAACTGGAATAGGAACACTGCTGGTTGTTTTGACAGTGGCCATGCCTAGAGAGATGCACAAGAAATATAGATCCTTCTTTGGGCATGTCAAATCCTGCTGCTTGTGTGAATTACTCTTGGACATGGGCTTTGGTTGACAGAATAAAGTAGTTAGGCTTCAAAAAGAAGCCTTCATTAAGACCTTCTGTGGAAGGACATTTTGGGAGAGACCCTGGTACAGGTTGCTCAGCGAAGCTGGGACTGCTCCATCCCTGGAAGTGTTCAAGGCCAGGTTGGATGGAGCTCTGGGGATTGTTTCCATGTTTGACCTGTACATTTTTCCCCTATATCCAGCTGGGATGGTCCTTAACTTTTTATTCTTCTCTCACGCTCTGTTACTGATCACTTGCTCTGGTCCTCCAGCCATCTCAGTGATTTTCTCAAGTATGTTCATGGTCTTTCTTGTGGGGAGGAGTCCTAAACTGGACAGAGAACTCCAGATACACTCTCACACATGTCAAATAGAAGGCAGCAATCACTGGGAAGGTGCTGGAGCAAATCCATATCACTCTGAACACATGAAGAACAAGAAAGGGATCAGAACTAGTCAGCCTGGATTTAGGAAGGGCAAGCCATGACTTAGCAACCTGATGGCCTTCTAGAGTGCCAAGCCTGGCTTGGTGGGTGTGGGTGTTGCTCATTCTGGCTTTAGCAAGGCTTTTGACACCGTGTCCCCCAACATCTCCACAGGCAAAGTTTGGATGAAGTTTGGACTAGATACATGGATGGAGGTGAACTGAACAATTCTTGTCCTCCATGGACTTCAAAACAGTTTCCAGGACTAGCTGCTCCATCACCTTCCCAAGGACTGATTCAGTGACCTGAGTTATCTTTCTTGTTGTTGAAGACAGGAGTCATATTTACGTCTTTGTGCTCCAGGAACCTTCCCTGACCACCATGACCTTTTAAAGGCAAGTGAGGGTGACCTTGCAATGACATCAGTACCCACAGATTTATCCTGCCATGGCCCTTGCATTCTGTATGTCTGTTTTATTCTAGTGTTCCTTAACTTCATCCTCCTCCACTGAGGACAAGTATTCCTTGCTCTGGTCCAGGAGACAGGGATTTATGAAGGTTGATCTTATCAGTAAAGACTTCAGTGAAGACGACCTTGAGTATCTGGGCCATCCCATGCTCTTTGCCACCAGGATTCCTACCCTGCTGAGCAGCAGGCCCACATTTTTCCTACTCTTCCTTTTCCCATTGAGACGCCTGTAAAAAATGTTCTTGTTGCCCTTCCTGTCCCTCACCAGATTTAATTCCAGATGGACTTTGATTCCCTTCTCCAGTCTCATCCATCAGCTCTTTTTTATTGGTCTCTTCTGCAGATGGAGCCACATGGAGATCTCCAACATAGGGGAACACGACCCAGTACCAGAGCTTGTTCTTGTTAGCCCGTCTCACCAGGGTTTTTGCAACCATGCCAGCTTACACCACATATGGAATCCTCTCCATGTGACAACATGGAGATGTTTTGTCCAAATAAAGGCAGGAAACCTCACTGCAGGGAATTTGGAGACAAGAGGCAATTTGGACACAAGAGGCCACAGAGTTAAATAAAAAAGACACAGGATAAGGGCTAGAACTGATTTTTCACTGTGGGATGGAATAACGAGTGGTCTCTTCTGAGTGAATGTTCATATAAAGACCTGATGAGCTTTATGTCATCTCAGGGTTTATACAACAGGAAATAAACCTGTGCCCCCCTCCATCCCCCAAATAGGGCTCTCAGGCAGAGGAAAGGCTGGAAAAATGAAAGGGCAGGATATTACCCTTGTTTCCCTTTTTAAATGTCTTGTTAAAAAGAAGCTCTGATTCATATTATTTTTTGTGGAGAAAGATTCCTGCACCAGGACCACAAGGCTCAGTCAGAGCCTTGGGCTCTGTCTGGGACTTCCCAGAGTTCACCTGCTGGGTTGTCCCTGGAAATCACTTTCTCTTCACCAGTGATTTCACTTGCAGGGTCTTTTCCCATATAATAATCATAATACCTGAATACCTGACTTTTGCTCTTGCCAAGATTCAGTTCCCCAACATCATGAGGAGGCAAAAGGGTCTTTCCTTTGCTTCTCCCATTTAGAGAGGTTGTAAATTTTCTGCTTTCCCAGGGTATAATTTCCCAGTATAACTTCTATAATTTCTATCAGCCTTGGAAAGTCACTGAACTAAAGATTCCTGAACGCTGCTTATAAGTCACTCCTATTTTTTCTCTGGTGTTTATATTTCTCCTGGTTATCTGCAGTTGCTCATGGGGTCCTGGAGACATGATTCTATTTCCAGATAATTCTTATGTTTTCTAGTGTCCAGATCTTGAATGACAGGTTTGAGAGACATGTTAAATACCATAACAACAATGATACAAAGGTGCAAATATAATATTCAGATGCACACACAGAGACTCATTCAAGTTCAGCTCAGAGAGATTTCCCAAAGGAGAACTCAGTTCCTCGTGCTCTGATTTATTCTGATGCCTTATTCCCTTCCATCTCCATTCATCAAGCCTTGAATGGGATACCAGCTTTAATAGATGCTAATTAGCAATATAAACCATCCACCATGCAAATCAATAGAAGAATAACACTGAGGGGAAAAAAAAACCCAAAACCTGTCATAATAACAGTTGGGTCCAGTGATTGAAAGGGAGGAAAATGCAGTTGGATTCTTAAACTGAGTGCAATTAAGAAAGAAAGGAGAAATTACTGTGTTTCTCATGTGAATTATAAGCAATTAAGAAGGGCACATAATAAACCTTGGGACTGAATTCTCTGTAACTTTCTTGTGTCAGCTCCTCAGTGTTTCAGGAGCTGAAACACAATTGTGTGTGTTTGCTGTCAGCTCTTGTTTGATTTCATGCTGGAATAGGAAAGCTCTGATTTCCACAGATTTACCACAAGGACAACTGGAAAGAGGAGACACATTCTGGATTCAGCTCATGGCCATCATTTCAGTGGGTGCAGATGTTTTGCTTTTGCCTGAAAGATTGGTGTGTGCTAATTGGGCAAAGAACAGTAATTAGCCAGTGTGTGTGGGAGATGATTTGTCTGGTTCCCACCACGGAGCCTCCCATAAGGCACGGATGCTCCAAGACATGATATGAACACCCCTTAATTGGCTGGTCAAATGGTTCAAAGGATAGTTCCTGCACTGTAAACACCCCAAAGGTGGGGTGTCTTCCTCCCCCTCCCCAAATCCTTCCTGCTTGTGAGTGGAAGTATTGCCATCCATTTGAAAAACAGATTTCAGGGGGAAAAAAAAGGACATTTCTGGATATAGTACGAGATTTCACGTGCACAGCAGAACATGTGATGGGACTGCACTTGTACTGTGGAGGGGCAGGGACTGATCTCTGCTCTCTGTGACCAGGGAAGGTTTAGGTTGGGTATCAGGAAAAGATTCTTCCCCCAGAGGGTGTTTGGACACTGAACAGGTTCCCCAGGGCAGTGGGCACAGCCTTCAAGTCTGCCAGAGCTCAAGTGTTTGGACAATGTCCTCAGACACATGGTGGGGTTTTTGGAGCTGTGCAGGGCCAGGAGTTTGACTCAATGATCCTTGTCAGTCCCTTCCTACTCAGGGTATTCCTCCTGGCAAAGACATTCTCAAATATTATCTCAATGCCCAATGTTTTAAAGATGAGCACTTTCTTACCATGCTCTACTGCATCACTTTAAGGGAGAAAAGCAAACAATGAATGGAACTTCCCCTGGACACAAGGCTTTTGGTCAAGACTGGACACCTCTTTCAGTGTATTTGGGCTTCAAAATGCTGGCCATGCTGTGGGGATCAGCTGCTGAGATGATTCTGACTTCAGGAAAACCACAAAATGCCACAAAATCCAAAAGTTAACATTAACCAGCAAAGGAATAACAGCTTTTCAAGTTGAAGGCCATTTAGAAGGCGTTGGAAGAAAAGTCCATGTGTCTGTTTGTCTGTCTGTCCACCTACCTACCTATCTATGCAGCCACTTTTGCTCAGAAAGCTTTCTGGAACACTTTGTATCAGTTTATGGGGACAATCTTACTCCTCACAGGATCAGAAAAGAAATATGCCCCCCACCACCCAGCTTCTGCAACCCAGGTCTGGGGAGTATGTTACAAATTTCCCCTAAAATTCCTTGTGAAAAGCATCAGTTCCCTATATATGTGTGTATAAACATACTTCTGTGTGTGTATAAATATGTATATGTGCATCTGTGTGTATATACACACACATACACACACATATATATATTTATATAAACTAAGGGAGGTGCTGAACAAATTTTTTAGGAGTTGCCTTTCTCCTGCAGTGAGTGTTTTTCTGGGGAATTCAACCAATTTCCTGCTCTCCCATCATCCCCCCAGCATTTCTCATCCATGGTCCTGTTTCTCAGGTGTCTCTAAATGGACTCAGTGTGCCCAGAGGAGCTCCTGGTGCCCTCGTGCTTTTCCAAGAATCCAGGGATCAGGGCAGGCTCCAGCCCAAAGCCTTTCTCTTTTATTAAAAGTTAGTCAATGGATGGTGTTGCTTTCCAAGTCAGCCACTGCAAGCCAGAACTACTTTTCCTATTGTTTCTGTTTAACAACAAATAATATTAATAATTAAAAAAGATGATGAATCATCATCAGATATTCTGCAAAACCTGAGATATTTCTGGAAAAGGCCAGAGCTCTCCACAAAAAAATGAAGCTTTTTTTTTTTTTTGAAAAAAAAAAAAAGTTATATAATAGGAATGTCTACAATGGAATACATTAAATTCTTAGGCAGTTCAGGCTATATTTTCACTTCCCACTGCTCCTAATAATACTCTTTGTTCCACTT
This sequence comes from Margarornis squamiger, assembly GCA_035222235.1. Classification (NCBI taxonomy): domain Eukaryota; kingdom Metazoa; phylum Chordata; class Aves; order Passeriformes; family Furnariidae; genus Margarornis; species Margarornis squamiger. Next base: position 149,348,212 of record JAWWTY010000077.1, on the reverse strand, counting down.
CAAGCCAATCTTTCTCCTTCTTTGTTGTTTTTACATTCTGCAAATGCTTGTAGTTCTGGTCCCCTTAGTCATAGATTAGACAAATTGCACATGTTGTTTCCTTTTAATCTTCTCTCCCTCCTGACTTTTTAAATACTTGGAGTTGTTCTACACCATCCTCTGCAGTTTACCAATACTGGCTTGATATTTTGATGTGCTGAACGAGCACGATTCCACAGTGGGAGTCAGGTACACTCAATCCTTTCTGCTCAGCAGCACTTTGGGGAGAAGCATCTCGTTGCTGATGGCACCACAACATGTGATTTCATCCAAGCTGTTGCAAAGAGATCTTCTAATTAAAAACAAGGCTTGGTCTCTTCTGACATGAAACTAATGATGGGACTTGGGAAAATGGCTTTGAGTTGTGCCAGGGGAGGTTCAGGTTGGATATTAGGAATAAAGTATTTACTAAGAGTGGTTAAACCAGGGCACTGGTGGGGTCACAATCCCTGACCACGACACAGAAACAGCTTTCATGTTTTTATAATCACAGCTGGATTTGGGTTCTTGCAGCAGCCAACAATCTTACCTTTCACAAAGTGATGCCTTTGTCTCAAAGCAAGACTTTAGATTTTAACTTAAACCTTGAAATTCATCACTTTCCTGACATCAGCTTTGGACTCCTTTTATTTTTTTTTTTTTTTTTTTCCCTTCCCCTCAGCAGAAAAGGTCCTTTGGCACTGATAACTGATGGGAGGTGAACACTGAGAATGCACAAAGTGCTGCTGCATTGTGTTAAGAAAATAGAGATGGGATGATTCATCTGCTCTGATTTCTTTGCCTTTCAAGACAAACTGGTTTTCCTGCTCTTTTTGTGCACCTTTATTTGCTGGACTCTCCTCTTTGCCTGTGGGGCACCGGAATCTCAGGATCTTGCTGCTGGTTTTGAAAATGAATGGTGGAACAAATCCAGGACCTGGGATTTGATTGCAAAGCTATGACCAAAAAAGAGTTTGTGAATGAGCAACACAGCAGATAGTGCTGAGAGTTACTGCTCTGACACATGAGGATAATATTTCCACTAACAGCAGCACACTAACATTGCAGTGCTGTATAAAAGGCTATCACTAAAAACAGAATCTCAAAGAATTTGAAGCATAAAAGTTATGAAGTTACAGATGCACCAGGAAAAAAATATTCAATAAGGTTATTCTGCATTTAATTACTGCAGCTGCTGCTTTTTAGCCTTGTTGCCTTGTTTAGCTTGGAAGAGGATTTCTGTGCTTCAGGGAATCATGGAATCACTAAGTTTGGAATAGAGCTCCAAGATCATCAGGTTCAATCTTTGACTGAACACCACCATGACCACTAAATCATATTGGGAAGTGCCACGTCTACTCATTTTTTGAACACTCCGTCCATCAATTCAGCCTGTCCAGATCCCTCTGTGGAAACTTCCTTCCCACAAGCAGGTAGATTTCAAGCCCAACACAGTCAAGCTGTCCCCAGGCTTATCTCTAGCAAACCTGGTTTTATCCTCTTCCCCCTTCAAACGCAGTTCAAAGCCCTCACAATCAACCCTCAACTCGTGGTCCGGAATCCTCTTCCCACTTTGTGACAGGTGAAACCCATCTGTGACCAGCAGACCCGGTGCCTGGTACCTCCTGATCCAAAAAGGCAAAATTCCACCCCAACCAGTTGTTAATCAATATGGAAGGGAAAAAGCCTAAATTCCACCTGAGCCAGGTATGAATTGGGTGGGAGGGATTTCTCCCTTCAACATCCTCACTGCCAACCTGAACAACCGATAATGGGTATTAATCCCAGGGCTAGGGGCAGACCAGGGAGGCTCCCAGGAAGGTCTCCTAGAGGGAGAAGCAGCAGAATTCCTTCTGGAATGGATCTGGCCAGCAAACAAGGTGTCAGGAGTGGGATTCGAACCCACGCCTCCAGGGGAGACTGCGACCTGAACGCAGCGCCTTAGACCGCTCGGCCATCCTGACCTGTGGGACCTACTCCTTTGTGCATCATTTGGAACAGCCAGGTAGGTTGTCATCCATGGAGTGTGCCCTTAAAGTGTGTGCAGCACTTCCTTGGGCAGCCAGGACTCTCCACCGCAGCTGGGAATCAAGGAACAGCTGGAATTCTAAAACAGACAGGGGGTTGGAATCAGGCGGGGATGGGTCCCTTTTCCTAAGTAATAAATGACAGGACAAGAGGAAAGGGCTTAAAATTGCACCAGGTGAGGTTTAGATTGGATATTAGGAAATATTCCTTCACAGAAAGGGTGGTCAGGCACTGACACAGGCTGCCCAGGGAAGTGATGGAATCACTATCCTAGGAAATGCTCAAAAGGCCTTCAGTGTGCAAAGGTGTTCAAAAAGTGTGGGTGTGGCACTTGGGGATGTGGTTCAGAGGTGGACCCGGTGATGCTGCATTGACCATTGGACTTGATGACCTTAGAGATCTTTTGCATCCTTAATAATGTTATGGCAAGGCTTGGACTTCTTTTCTTCCTCACCCACCACTAAGTGGCACAAGAGGTTAAAAATTAGCGTGGGCTTTACCATTGAAATACCACAAACCAGCAGAATGAAGGAGGAAATAAAACCCAAAGAACCACCAGAGTGAGGAAAAAAACCTAAAGAACCACTAGAGTGAGAAAAAAAAAAAACAACACAATAATTTCTGTCATATCCCTTTACCTCTCCCAGCTCCTTTATTTTTCCCTCTCTCTTTTTTTATTATTATTATTTTCTCTGCATAAAGTGCTGGAATTTGTCCAACAGTCTTTAGAAGAATTGATCCTGACTTATGCATGAGCTGCTGTCTGTGGCTTTCCTCTCCTGCAAACCTCAGTGCAACTCCCCTGAGATGATCTCAGGAAGGTCACCTGTTGCTTTTGAAAGAGGCAGCAGGTGAACAGCAGGGCTTCTCTAGAACCAGAAAGAGGGCTCAGGAAATTCAGTTTCAATTGAAAGGAGAGGAGTTTTTATTCCAAGAGAAAGTGAAATCGAGGTAAGGGATGAATCTCTCAGGGTAGCAGGAATGGCCAACAAAATAGACACGAGAAAGAAAGAGCTGTGCAAAATAAATTTTCCCCTTTATGTAACGTATGCTGGGTATGGGAAATAAATGATCTTTAAAGTCCCTTCCAATCCAAACCATTCTATGATTCTGTAATTCTATATATACCCTCTACAGGGGACTGTTCATTAAACTGTTATAACTGAATCATTACAGAGGAACACTTCAGCATCCTTATCAACTTTATCCTGCTGAAGAATTTCCAGAACTTTTAAGGGAATCTGTTCAGGATGTCTATAATTATCAGCTCCTTCTGCCCACATCCCTGGCTGATGGAAAGTCGTTAGTCTTGAGCCCTGGCTAATGGGCCATGTTGAGAGACAGAGGAGTTTTGCTCAAGTTTGGCACCACAAATTCGAAGTCACCTCTTTTTGGTGGATGCAAAGCTCTGTGCCACCCCTGCCCATCACAGGGATATGGCCTTAATGACATGGCCTTTGTCGTGGGAGACATCAGAGAGGGGCAGAGAAGGGAATCAAACACCAGGGAATTGAGTATCAACCTGCCACCAAACCAACGTGCCTCCTGGCTTTTATTAAAGACAGCTAAGGAGAAAAAGGGCAGGAGAACAAGTCAGGAGCCCTCAGTGTTGACTTAAAAGGTGTCCTAGTCAACCCTTGTTCCTCGAGATCTTTGGGGGCTGGTGGCACCTGGAGGTGGGTGGACACCGGTGACTAAAGGAAGGTGTTTTGCAGAGCTCCAGCTGGTGAGGAACGAGCTGTGTGAGGCTCAGAGTAGGAAATACAATGCCAAGGGGTTTCCAGTGGGTAAACAGTCTACATTTGGATTGCTTTGTACGAGAATAAACAGCCGGCACAAAGCAACCTGCCAACTTCCCATCAACACTCTGTCCTTTTAAAGCACTTTTTTTTTAACAGCTTCACATCCTCCCAGGCAGGATCGTGTAGCAGTTTTGGAATCAATGAGGCATTTGCCATTTCCCTCTCACCTTGCCTGCTTTTGGATTGGCACAGCTCCACAGCCCAGGTTTTGTGCCTGTGGGTCTCTCCTGCTCCAACATTAAAACAAATGCCACTTTGGCTCATCCTGGCTGGAGAAAGGAGAAGGGGCAGGAAAGTCTCTGTTGCTCATCCTGGCAGATTAGTCATGAACTCAGAGGGAGATTTTGGAGGATGAGGACAGTCACCACCTACAAAGAACAAGGGCAGAGCCACACTCCAAGGTCAGACACCCTGAGGGAGAGCTCCTTCACAAAAGGTCACTCATCCAGGGGAAGTAGAGGAGCAGCACCAATCTCTCCTCTCTGGTGAGCAGTGATAGGACCCAAGGGAACATCATGAAGATGTGTCAGGGGAGGTTTAGGTTGGATATTAGGAAAAGGTTCTTCCCCAGGGCAGTGGTCATGGTCCCAAGGCTGCCAGAGCTCAAGAAGTTTTTGGACAACAATCTGAGGCACATGGTGGCATTTTGGGGTGTCCTGTGCAGGGCCAAGAGTTGATGATCCTTGTGGGTTTCTTTCAACTCCGTGATTCTATGTGTGTGCTGGCCCTCAAATTAGTGTGGCTGATCAAAAATATCTTATTTCTACCAAGGAAGAATCTTCAACCAAGTTACTCTTCTGCAAGTGGAAGCCAATGATGAATGAGCCAAAGGAAGCCAATTTCACAGAATCCTAGATGAGACACCCATGAATTGGGTGATGACCAGCCCAAGGACTGTCTGTGAGCTGTGGCTCCTACATGAGACTGACTAACACCCTGTCCAATTGCACTTTGAAGATCTCCAGTGGTGGTGGTCCCACCACATCCCTGAGGAGGTTGTTCCAGTGATTGATTGAAAAAGTTCTTTCTTATATTAAGATAAACACTTTCTGATGTGTCCACATTCGATTCATGCTCCCACTGCTTGGCAGAGATATGCGACTCTAATTAGTCAATGCTCATTAAGGGACTTTATTTCATAAGACTCCCTTCATTTTTCATTCTTTATTTGGGGGGAGGGGGAACAGAAGGTAGATTTATTCCATTTTCTTAGACATAGAGGGCTTTCACTGTTCATCAAGAGGTGTAATTAAGCCAAAGGCACAGATCTCCAGTCTTATCTGCACGAGAAGACAAGGGAGAGGCTATGTGGTCGCAGCCTGTGATGATGGAAGCAGTCCTTGTATCCCAGCCCTCTGCAAAGCAGGCTGTGGAGAAGTTTTCCTTTGGGATAAAGAGGGTTTGTACACGGCTTTAGCCGAGCTGGAAGTGCCAGAGGCACCAGTGTGCGCTGCTGCCCATCCCAACATCCCCAGGGCGCTGCGATGTCGCAGCCGGACGCTCCGGGAAGGAGCGGGAGCAGCAGCGGGACAGGTTTGTCTGTCCATGAGCATTGCTGCCCTCTCCCGGCTCCAAAGGAGATGAAACCGGAGGAAATCGGCTCGGGAAGGACGAGGATGGAGGCAGGGAGCGCAGAGATGCAGGGCAGGTGGGAAATGCACCTCCCGCCGATGATTTTTGGGCAAACGGGCTCGTCCACGCTGCCTGCAGGTGCTCACCCGAAATCATCGCAGCCACTGGGTTGCTGTGGACCAGCTCTTTTGTCACCCTGCAGGGATAATGGAATGGTTTAGTTGGAATGGACCTTAAAAATAACCTCATTCCAACCCCCCTGCCCTGGACAGGGACACCTTCCACAAGCCCAGGTTGCTCCAAGCCCTATCCAACCTGGCCTTGGACACTTCCAGGGATGGGGCAGCCACAGCTTCTCTGGGCAGGGCATGGCAGGATCTCTCTGTCGAGGACTCCCAGGCTGCTCCTAGGTGGGGAAATGGGGATTTGAGGTGTTTCTTCTTGAAGATCAGACTTTCTTTGACCTTCCACAGCTTTGCTGGAGGTTTTGCACACCTGTCAAGCGGTGGGGCTTTGCAATGACTTCCCCAGAATGCAGCAAGGGACTTAGAGCCTTTCTTCTGCCAGCATCCACTGCCTGCCCTAGAACATGTGCCTCATACAGTGACAGGGAGGCTGCGGTGGCACTTTGGGCCATTGCTTTGAGCCCTGCCTGTCTCTATCCTGCTTCCTGAAACAACTTCTTTGACTCCCAAGCTAAAGTCAACCAAAAGCTGCCTGAAAAGGCTGAAAGATCATTATATTGCAACAGGTTTTGAGAAAATTCCAGCCCCAGCAGGGCTGAAGTAGCTCAGTTGGGAGAGTGTTAGACTGAAGATCTAAAGGTCCCTGGTTCAATCCCGGGCTTCAGCAGGGTTTGCCTCCTCTTTTGTGTGCCCAGTGCTGGGCTCTGCAGTACAGGAGACATGGACATACTGGGGAGAGTCCAGCAAAGGGCCAGGAGGAGGATCACAGAATCACAGGGATCCCAGAATGGATCAGGCTGGAAGGGACCACAGTGGGTCATCTGGTCCCACCTTCCTGCTCCAGCAGGATCATCCCAGAGCACATGGCACAGGATTGTGTCCAGGTGGTTCTGGGATATCTCCAGCAAGGAGACTCCACATCCTCTCTGGGCAACCTGTTCCAGTGCTTTGTCACTGCACACCAAAGAAGTTCTTACTCCTGTCCAGGTGGAGCTTCCTGGGGATCAGTTCCTGCCCATTCCTCTTGTCCCATTGTTGGGCACCCCTGAGCAGAGCCTGATCCATGCTCTGCCCCTTCCCTGCAGGCACTGATGGACATGGATGAGTCCCCTCTCAGTCATACCTTTTGGGGTTGAACGTGTCCAACTCTCCCAGCCTTTCCTCCTAAAAGAGATGCTCCAGTCCCTAAATCATCTTTGTTGCCCTTTTCTGTTGTGCTCCTCTCTGCACTTCCTCTGCTGCTGAATCTCTACAGCTGCAGGTCCAGGGCTAGAAGACCAAAGGAAATGAGCTGGCATTTGTTCTCAATCCTGAATCCAAGGAGATTTTGTCCATATGGACAAACTCTCACCCTCCTTTTCACCCTCGAACCATGGACTCACATCCCTGTCACCTCCTGGGACTTTGTCCTGAGCTCACTTACAAACTAGGCCAGAACATCAACAGGGAGAGCTTGGCAGGAGAGAAACCTTTGTAAAACATCCTGAGAGTTTTGCTTCCAGTGATGGAAATGTGGAAGTCTTACTCGAGTCTGACAAGCTGTTGGCTCAGAAAAATCATACATTTGCTGAACTGTGAACATTATTCTCTGGGAAAATGTGCTTGCTCCTCAACTCACGTGGCATCTTCACATGAAACTTCAAGTGGATCTTTGAGTCCTTTGGAACAGAGAGGATCTTCCCAACAAACACTGAGAGCAATGTTGTGCATCAATGCAATGTGAGGCAGAGGGACAAAAGTGTCCTGCTGTGGTGGCAGGATATCCCTTGGAATCTGTCCCTGAAGCTGGCGTGGTGGTGTCCAAATCTTCACAAAGTTGGCTTTCAACTTAGCAAAGGTCACCTCAGTGGGAGGCAACTTGACTAACTCAGACTTGGAAACCCTTCAGCTGGAAATCAAAGAGCTGAGATTCTCTTCTCTCACCTTTCCTTTGCAAGGAAAGAAATAGCACTAATATTTGAAAATAAACAGACAAGCAAATAATACAAAGTATCCCACACATACTTGAACTCTGCTGGAGGAAGGCCAGTCAAAATAGAAGAGAGTTCTTTAAAATAGAAGAGAGGCAAGTGAATAAATGATAACTAATCACTTGAAGAATGAAAGAAAAATGAAAGGTCAGTTCTGCAAAGTAAGGAAAGCCCATTAAAAAACCTGTTAAGGAATGCTTAGAGCCTGAAGCCCTTTGTATAGGAAGCTGAGTAGAATCTGCATCTCTACATGAGTCATCTCTCGAGCCTGTAAACTTCATATCTTTTCTCTCTGAGCGCCTTTCCAGGAAGGTCCCTTCTCCATTCCCAAGTCCAGCTTCTTCCAGCACACCTGCTGCTTCAGGCAGCTTGGAAATGAGGGGAGCCAATTTATTCCTGCAGCACATACGAAGCCTTGGAAGAGATGCAGAGTTGCCCATGTCTAATGTTGGGTCAGATGAAGCCAAACCCAACTCTCTCTGGGTTTTCTCCCTTACTCACCAGCCCACAGCAAATGCCAAGTGCTGCTGTTCCTGGCAGAGCTGCCAACGATCGTGATTCCTCGGAGCTGAAAATAGGAACGGTGCTGGCAGCAGCTGATGCTTTTGCTCACAGCTCCTAACTGAGTGGGCTACCTCCAGAAAGCAGATGGCCAGGGAGGAACTCCAGCAATTTGCTACAAAACAGCCTAAAAGTCCCCTTCTCCCACTGCTCTGAGAGCTCAGTGTTTCATGACATCTAGTGGGCAAGGCAGGCACAGTGACTTGTGCGGAGAGAAATCCCTCGGAACACACCAAAGAAATCGGCCCCAGAGAAGGAGAGATATGGAATTAAATAAGGAAATAAAAAGGAAAAAAAAAACCCAACTGATTTTCTCCTTTGAAAGAGTTACAAGCTCAGCAGTAACTCCAGGGGGAGATGGAGAAGGAAAACAGTATTATGGAGAGGGCAAGTGATTTGAGAAAGGCCGTACACCAGGTTAGCTCGATAAAGTCAATTATATTCAACCTCAGCCCTCTTCAGCAGTTTCTCCTGCCTCCTGCTTGGAAGGAAAACTGAGCTCTCTGAGCAGGAACATCACCCAGAAGTGCCAAAGAAAGGAGAAAATTCCCTTAGAGAAACTTCTGGATTTATTTTACATAGAAACCAGGAATGTCATCTAATAGGTCAAGTGTGACACATCACCAAAGTGTGAGATGTGGACCCCTCATGACAAGAAAGACATTGAGGGGCTGGAGCATGTCCAGGGAAAGGAATGGAGATGGGGAAGGGTCTGGAGCACCAGGAGCAGCTGAGGGAGCTGAGGGGGCTCAGCCTGGAGAAAAGGAGGCTCAGGGAGGACCTTCTCACTCTCTACAACTCCCTGACAGGAGGGTGGAGCCAGGGAGGGTTAGGGCTCTTCTGTGGGGTAACAAGTGACAGGATGAGTAGAAATGTCCTCAAGTTCCACCAGGAGAGGTTCAGGCTGGATATCAGGAACAATTTCTTCACTGAAAGGGTGGTCCAGCCCTGGCACAGGAGGCCCAGGGAAGTGGTGAGGTCACCATCCCTGGAGATGTTTAAAAGATGTGTAGATGTGGCACTTAAGGACATTGTTTCGTGGAGGACTTGGCAGTGCTGGGTCAACAGTTGGACTTGATCTTAGAGGTCTTTTCCAACCTAAGTGATTCTGTGTTTCCCTGTTCCTGCCTTGTGCATTAGAGATAGACTGTAAAAAAACTGAAATAACCTGCCCACTCATAGTTTGTAACACTTTTTAGATTCATCTTCCGTGGTCTAGGCAATACCCTTAGGATGAGGTGCCTTGTTTACTAAAACCACCAAATTGCCTCAATGCCCTTTAAAAATAACCCACCTCTGGGCATTTCTTTGGAGCAATATCTCAGCATCTAGCCAGATGAAACCCATCTCAATGGACCAAAGCATCCAGATCTACCTATTCTTGAGGTCTCCACCAGCTTTAGCATAGGGCCAAGCTGTCTTTTACTGAGCTGTTTACTGAACTCAATAGATGGAAAAGAAAATGTTGGAATTCAGGATGGATTTGTAGGTCTCTGGTCCTCCACTCAGCTGTTCTGCAGTGAGTATGAGGGGAGAGATTAACTCTGCTGCTGCCAGTGAGGCTTCTGAGTTAATGAAGGATGAAACCAGTGATGGGATAACAATGGATGAAGCAAGAGAGGTCCAGTTTAATTCTTCAAGGACCCCACTGTGTGTTCATCACATCCAGGTCTTTCTTTTTTTTTGCCTTTAATCCCTGTGGGTATGTCTAAATACCCTCTTATTTTCCAGTGACTCTAATACACAGTCACCCCTTCCCTTTCCTGTTCAGAGAATTGCTCACCCCATTCTCCACCCTCCTGTAAGGAGCAAAGAGAATTTATCCAAGTTGCAAAAGACAATTTTTTTTGCCTCTGCCCAAAGATTTTCTCCAAACCCCCCAATTGAAAGAATCCCAGGAGCTCCTGTTTGCTTTCAGAGATCACCTCACTGATTACTGCTGTGTTGCCTTGCTTTGCTTTCCTGGCTGTTCCTTCTCAGAGCTGTTCCTTTTCCAGGCTTTACGAGTCGTAGAGGAACAAGAAAAAATTAAACGAAATAACTTTCTCCTTTGAGCCAAGCAGAAATTAGGCAACTGAGCAGACAGAAATGCTCACTGGTCCAGGGGAGAGTAGATTTGTAATCTAAATTACTGTGGAATAAAAGCACCATCCTCCCTCTGTTCTCTAATTTAAACATTGTCTCCTCTTCTTCTTCCCTTTTTGTTTGACTAATTCAGTTGCCTTTGGTCTAAGGGCAAGGAAATATCATTTGCATATTTTAGAGGACATTAATTACAAGTCCTTTTACTTCAAGCCCTGGTACTCCTGCACTGACTTGGATTCTCAGTGTGACTGCAGTTCTGGTTCCTCAGAGGGTCGTTAATTATTGAGCCTATTGAACTGGACCTGAGTGTAACGAGCTCAGCAGTGAGCGATGACTCCCTGGGGGTCTGGCTGGAAGGAGGGGAGGGGCTCTGGGAAGGGGATGAGCCCCAAAGCAGCAATCCCAGTTTAGGAGAAGGTGTGGCTGTGAGAAGGACAGAGCAAGTGTCATAGAACCACAGAATTACAAAGTCATAGAACCATAGAGTCATGGAATCAGAGAGTCATAGAACGGTTTGGGTTGGAAGGGACCTTAAGGACCACCTTGTTTGGAACCTCCTGCCATGGGCAGGGACACCTTCCACTAGACCAGGTTGCTCAAACACTTGTCCAACTTGGCCATGAACTCTTCAAGGGCTGGGGCACCCACAACTTCTCTGGGCAGCCTATTCCATTGCCTCACCACCTTCCCAGGGAGGATTTTATTCAATATCTAATCTAAACCTGCTCTCTTTCTGTTTGAAACCATTCCCCCTCGTCCTGGGTTATTAGGGTTTATTGGACAATGAGGCCCTGGCACAGGTGTCCCAGAGGAGTTGTGGGTTCCTCATCCCTGGAAGTGTTCAAGGCCAGGTTGGACAGGGCTTGGAGCAACCTGGGCTAGTGGAAGGTGTCCCTTTTCATGGCAGGGGGTTGGAACAAGGTAATCTTAAAGGTCCCTTCCAAGCCAAGCCATTCTCTGATTCCATGATTGAGGGACTCTAATCCTGTCCCAGACTCCCTGTCCCACAAAGCTTGGAGTCCTTAGATTCAGGCCTCCAGCCAAGACCTCTTTCTGGCTTTGCCATGGCAGAGGGTTGATGAGACGCAGCAGAAAATGCCTTGAGCATCCCTTTTCTCACCCAGGTCTTCTGCTGCACTAACAGATGGAATTCAGGATGCTCTTTGTCCCATAAATTCACCCATGGTAAATATTTGGAGTCTTTGTTGTGTTATTGATGCCTTAAAATCTAGGTAGTATAGATTTTAAGAATAATTCTTCTCACACTTTTAGGAGCACTTTAGCTAAGTACCTTTGGGTTAGATTCCTGAAATGTGGTTTAATATTTCTGGTCAAGAATGCCAATGGATAAAGATTGTAGCAATGTAAAGAACATTTTATCTGTAGAAAATGTCAGAATAAGACACAACAGGCATGAGACTCTCCTGATGTGAGAGTCTAAACTATCAGAGAAGGCCCAGAATCCTTGAAAACAGTCCAAGCAGGACACAGAGAATTGATGAAGACTTTTGTGGGAGGAAGATATGAGGTCTTGGGGACCACCAAGTCAAATCTTGGAGGTGTGCCTGTGGGAAGACCTGGGGGATGGACAAATTTCAGGCTGGATGTATCCCCATGAGGTAATAGTTAGATATTATAATCAGATGATCCTATAAGTTTGTAAATACTCTGTGTGTGTGTGTGTGTGTGTGCATGGGCCATCTTTGTGCACCTAAGACATATTAAAGACCTGTTTTTTCTACTCTTCTGTCCTAACACTGTCCAGAGAATCATTTCTTTGATTTTAGGCAACATGACTGTGTGGAGTTCGTCGCCTTGTGCACCCTTTCAAATGTGGTGTCCCCCATCCCAGTGCTGGTGGCCATTTGTTCCCTGACCTCCCGTACCCTGTTATGTCAACAGTCACCTCCTGTGTCATGTTAGAGCTGTCTAAACCCTCTGAGAAATTTGTCCAGTGAGGAACACTCTGTCTTGCTTTTTTATTTCCTATGGAAAACATCTGGAAAAGGAATTGCCCACCCCTTGGTCACTCATTGTTGCAATGACTTGAGGAAGACATCCAGGTCACCCTTCTCAGCCTGTATTTTCTGGGTGAAATCTTCCTCTAAGGTGAGGAAAGGTGAGGAAAGGTCCTGAGAGCAGGTTTAAGTTTCATGAGAACATTTCCATTTTTCAGCCACGTACCTGGAGTTTCCCCCTGGAGCTCCTCAGGCTCAGAGGTTACATTTAGGTCAGCCTATTAAAAATTACCAGCTCTGGTCTCCACTGACACTGAATGGCTTTATGATAAACTTCTTTCTCTTGAAAAGCAGGGTAATCACGTACGGACTTTCTTCACCCACATCATACCCTGGAATTGCTTAAGACAGTGTTATCAAGGCACAAAAACCAACAAACCAAACACTAAATGGGCCATCCCAAAGGTGCAACAGAGCAAAAGATTGACTTCTAGGCCTTGGGAAGACCACTTGAATTCTTCTTACAAAGCATGTCTTGGGATGAACTAGGCTGAGCCTGCTCCCCTTGGATCATCCAGACCTTATAAATGATCTTGGGCTCATTTTGAAGTGCTGAAAAATAGCCAAGTTCTCCCCTTTCTGCAGAGCTTCCAGCCTCTGATTATTAAATCCTTCAGTTGATGCTGGTGTAGAGTGGATAAGTGTGGCCCTTGGGCTGGACCTGGAACCCAGCCTGACCCAACTTGTGGATTTATATTTTACGCTGTAGGTCATGAGAGGTGTCAGTTCCTTGGGAAAACACCTCCATCTGAAAAGTTCCCTCTCAGCACCTTGATCAGATCATTTGAAAGACAGACCAAGACAGGTGGAAGGTGTCTTTAGAGGTCATCTGCCCAATCCCCAGTTTAAAGAGGACCTGCTCTTCCCCTGCTCTGTTCTCCTCATTAGAAAGTTTCTCCTGGAGGTGCAGAGCTGAGTGTTTGGTGTCAATGCCAATGCTCGTCCAGAAGATGGCAGGAGGCTGGGTTTGCTCCTTAGTGCATCTGCCTTTTGGCACTGACAGCAAGCTCTGGATGTTATTTACAGAGGTTTGTCGTGGCAGAGAAGGGAGGGCTGGGGGACATTTGTATGGCTGTCTGTGAATAGCAGTTAAATTTAAGCCTCTGCTGCGTTTTATTTATGGTGTGTTTCCAGATGCTGTGCACAGAAATCATTTGCTTAATAAATAATACAAATAAACAGACATCCAAGTGCCTCGTGCTCGCAGCCCAGACAGCCACATACTGAGTGACAGCCTGCCAGGGAGCTGGAGGCTCTGGAGCAGTTCTGGTTTCACGGAATCATTAAGGCTGGAAAAGACCTCCAAGATCATCAAGTCCAACCTTTGACCACGTTCCCACTATTCCCACTAAACTATATTTGCAAGGGCCCCATCCACTCATTTTGTGAGGGCTTCCAGGGTGGTGACTCCACCACTTTCCTGGGCAGGCTATTCCAATGTTTTACCATTCTTTCAGTGAAGACATTTTTTCTGATATCTGACCTGAACCTCCCCTGGTGCAGCTTGAGGCCATTTCCTCTTGTCCTAATATTTGTGACCTGGGAGAAGAGGCCAACCCTCACCTACTACAATCTCCTTTCAAGGAGCTGTAGAAAGCCAAAAAGTCTCCCCTGAGCCTCCTCTTCTCCTTTTTGAGGTCTTCCTCAACTCATTGCAACAGTGAGTGACTAAGGGATGGGCAGTTCCTTTTCCAGATGTTTTCCTCTTTTTTTTCACTCATCAAGTACCACAGGGGACAGTGAATAGCACATCACACTCAGTGCTGGAAAATGTAGTTGCAGTGTCTTTAGGTACTGGAATTACCTTGGGAAAGTTATTCAGGATACTAAAATCTGGGAGTTTTAATATAGATTGTCAAACACTGGAACAAATCACCCAGGGAAGGGGTGGAGTCATCATCCCTGGAAGGATTCAAAAGCAACGTGGATGTGGCATTTGAGGACATGGTTTAGTGGTGACCATGGTGGTGGTGACAGTTGGACTTGATGACCTTAGAGACCCTTTCCAGTATCCAGGATTCCATGATTTGAGCTGAACTCCCAGGACCCTCTTTCCTCATTGCAGCAGTGGTCTGTTGAGGCAGCAAGTTGACCTGATCACTGGTTTCTGGAGCTTTTTCAGGTGTCTCAAAATGTCCTCCTGGTCTTTAGGAGGGCATGGGTCTCCTCTTGGTTCTCTGTCCTGTTGCCCAGCAATATGTAGATATATTACACTGGTTGGCCTCACTTTCAATAAATACCAAGAATCACACTCAGTAGAATGTGGACAACTGGCTGATCTTGGAGGTCCCTTCCAACCCAAAGTACTCTGTGATTTTTTTATTTCATCTCATCCTAAACTAGACATGCACTTTGTGAGCTGATTCGCACCCTAAACTCCCTTCAGCTTGTTGATTTGGTTGTCTTTAACTGTAATGAGAATGAAGATAATTAGCCAGATGCAGACAACTGAGTCCCAGACACCCAGAGCTGTGCAGAGGAATCCCACTCTTCACCTGTATCTGCAGTTTCTTTGCAGGAATAGGAGGCTAATAACACTTTCTTGTCTTGTAAGGCTAAAAAAAATATCAGGATATTCAATAGTAGGAAAATGAGGTCAAGATGTGACAGCTTTCCTCTCTTGTGGATTCATGGGTTGAAATGACTAGTCGGGAGAACACCCCAGGTCTGAATAAGATTAGGCAGAAACAAATGTATTTAAGGCATTTCTTTCTCCTCACATATTTGTCCTGGTTGGAATTTCAGAGGAGAGTTTTTATTCCCTTCTGTCGCCTCAGAGAGAACACTGTTTCTCCATCCATATGGATGAAGAAAGAGTCATGTCAGCAGCAGAGTGACAGGAGTAAATGGATAATAAATGTTTCTACATGGACTCTTCCAGCTACTGCTGTAGTGGAATCATTCCAGGAGACAGCAACAGCAGCACAAAGTAATTTGTGATCTTCCTGAGTGCATGTCCTGGGACCCCAAAACCAAAACACGTGTTAACACTGGGACAGGAGGACTTTAAATGCTTCTGTTTAAAATCTTTAAAGTTTAAAGGAGTGTGGCACAGAACAAGAGACAGAGGTTGCTGAGAAATCCCTGGGAAAATGAAGGATAGCGGAGAGAAAGTAGGAAGACTGAAGAAAGAGAAAAATAGAGGGGTGTTTTTTTCCTGTAACATTTGTGTCTACTGTGCAGCCTTTCTCCTTCTGTGTAAGTTAAACTTCTAGAGTCCCCCAAAATGGAGGAACATTCAGTGCAGCCAGTGGATTTTATATCCAAAATTCAACATTCACTGGCTCTAGAAGCAGCTTTTTGTGACTAGTGCAGGTGGGGCCCTCTACATAAACCAGGATGATTTAGGTTGGATATCCCCTTTTGAGGAATCTTGCCCCAAACCCTGTTCCAAGCAGGGCCAGTGACTTTTTCAGTCAAATTTTTAGTATCCCCAAGAATTGGGATCCATCTTCTTTCCATCCTCCCATTAAGGAGCTTCATAAAGTAATAAGGTGTTCCCTCACCTTGAGTCTGGACGCACCTTCTTGTCCCAGCTTCCTCTTCTAAATCCCTGTGGTCCAGCTCCCCCAGCCATCCTGGCTGACCCTCTCCAGTATCCCAGTGGTCTTTTTTGAACTGGAGAACCCCAAACAGGGCACACTGCCTGTGTTCCTCCTTTGATCCCCGCGCAGCACTAGGTCAGGAATGTGTCTGAGTCTTTCCAGGATGATTCCTATTCACCAAGTCATGGCTGTGACAGTAGAAGGTGTGCCCAGTTCCTGATCTTCCCTGCCCTTATGGCCTTGTCTGATTCCTGGCAAAGAACAGCAGCTTCTGTTGACAGTGCCTTCAAAAAGGCCAAATACCTTCGAAAATGTGCTTATAATTAATTTTTCGAGTCACTTTAGGACATGTTCATTATCACTTGGCTCCTCTGATACAGGTTAAACCCCGAAGGAATTGAAATTAATGGATGGTTTAAGGATCATTCATCACTGATCAGCAGAAGCCACAGGATGTGTCAGAAGCAGTTTCCTTCACAGTGTGAAAGAGAGGGAAGAGAAAGTTCACACTTTAAGCTTCCACTTCAATATACTTAAAAGCCAGATTAGAATGAAAAAGGTAGTTTTTTCTCTCAGCTTGAAACCCTGATGCAGAACAAAATAATTCCATTTCGTATTTGGAGGCACATCCCACTGAGTTATTCAGCAATCAAAACACATTTGCTGTTTTTCCTTTCTACGTGGGTACACATATGGAAGTGTTGTGTGGAAGGGCTGCCTGAAATCAACCCCGTGATTAAAGGAGCTGTCAGAGCCTTGGCCATTCCCTCTTCCCAAACTACCTTATCCAGGGGGTGATATCCTGACTCCTCTGACGTCAATCACTGCTTTTGCAGTGGCTTCAAAGGAACAGGCATCTGCTCCACGGTGCACTCAGGGAAGAAGAAATGCTCCTCTGTTCCCCAGTGGGACACAAACAGGCACATTCACGTTGCTCTTTCCACCACCCTGAATATCCAGACTGCTTGTTTATCCCAAGCTTGGCTAATTCCCACCCACAACAACTGGTCCAGGAGGACTCCCAGTGTTTTTTTACACAGCCCCTCTGCCAAACTCTTCGTCTCTGACCAGTGAAGGGTGAATGTCTTCTTCTCTGGGTCATTAAAAACCAGAGAGGGAGAAGAACAAAACTAGTGACAAGAGGAAAGCTCAAAATTATGGAGGAAATTCCTGCTGGCTGAAATGTCTCTATAATTAACTGTTTGTATGCCATAGACTTCTGTCTTGAGGGGGAAAATAGTCAAGTACTGGAGGTTTTTTCCTAACTTTTTCAGTTAGAGTGGTCATACACATCAGTATTCGATCTAGATTTTCATTAGTATGGCTGAAATGGACTGTTGAATAAATTACAAGGGCCAGTGATAAAATTAATGACTTTGGATGTCTTCAAGTTTTACATCCATTCTGTCTTTTCTGCCAAGAACACTTGGAATATTCACAATTGGGACAGTTTCTTAAATGATTAGGGAGACTGCCATCCAGTGTAATTTAGGTATTGAATCACAAGTTATCCTACCTTGGTAAAGAAATCAGAGCAGCTCACCTTCTCCTCTTTGCTTTGGCAGTGACCCAGGGGAGAAGGAAAAATTGTGTTGCCCAATCCACAGTGTCCATGAGACCAGGGCACTTCAGGCAGGAACTACTGGGCTTTGAACACTTGTAGGGATGGAAACTCCACCACCTCCCTGGGCAGTCTGTTCCAATGCTTAACCTCTCTTTCAGTGAAAAATTTTTTTCCTAATACTCAATCACATTTTTCCTAATACTCTCCATCTTTTCACTGTGAGTATCCCACAGAGAATAAAATACTGTCATCCCTTGCCTTGCCTTGCCTTCCCTTTCCAAACCTTCCCAAACCTTCCCAAACCTTCCCAAACCTTCCCTAACCTTCCCAAACCTTCCCAAACCTTCCCTAAGACCTAAGTATTTCCCACCAGCAGTTTAAGGAATCCTCCAAGGGATGAGCTTTGAGTGAAAAACAGTGTCCAAGAAGATAAAAGATCCTGTTTCAGTGAGGAACTCATCCCTTTGTCTCAATGATGTGGAAATACCTTTTCCTTCTTGCCCCTCTCTGCGCTGGCCACAAAGCAGAAAGGCTGGGAATACAGGCTGGAATTATTTGTGCTTATATAATCAAGCCACATCTCTGCAAAATTGCTTCTTAATGACTCATCACACTGCACTGTTTGTCTTCTCCCGCCACCCAGCTGACTGAGAGCAGTTGTTAGACCTCACATTCCTCCCAGGCAGCCTCTATAAACATTTTAGTTTTATTAGCTGTTTATAAATTATATCAAAATACATCAGGCAACCCATGTAGCAATTGCTACATGTAATACATAACAGAGCATGGGATGAAAACAGATATATACATTTTAAAGTGCACCTGAGGCACATTATAGTCATTGCATAATATGTTTTGACTTAATAAGAAGATGCACTTTGCGTAAAGATGGTGTTTAAACCGCCTTTCCCTGACTGATTTATTAAATGTAAATGTTTACACATCCACTGGGTATCCTGGGGCTTGTATGAATAAAGTCAAAACAACCTTGGGGGTGGGAATGCCTTTCACGGGGTATGGAAGAATCCTCCTCTCACTTCCAGTGATGTAAAGCTGGCACATTTCTCCTGACCATGCTGGAATTGCAAGGAGTTGTCTTCGAGATTGAAACGGTGCTTAAAAAGGCAAAAGAGATGCTCAAATTGCATATTATTTTTTCATATTACAGATGAAATAATGAGGTGTTTGAACAACCTATACAGGGAGATGAGACTTTCCCTGTCATTTGATTTCATCGAGATGCAAAGACCTGGCACCCCACTCCCCCCAAAAAAGAATAAATAAAATGAAGGAAAAGAAACACTTTGTGTCTATAAAATCAGACACCGTGAGCATGATTATGTATATAAATTATATAGATACATAGATATGTGTGTCCCCAGGGAAGGGGTGGAGCCACCATCCCTGGAAGAGTTCAAAAAAGGAGCAGATGTGGCACTTGAGGATATGGTTTAGTGGGCATGGGTGGTGTTGGGTCTGAGGTTGGACTTGGTGATCTTGGAGGTCTTTTCCAACCTTAATGATTCTTTGCTTCTACCTGTGGAAGGACAGAGAGAAAATTCTCAGAGAATCTAAAAAAGTAAACTATTAATTCTTGCTAAACTTGAGATCTTAGGCTGGACAAGGGAGCTGCCACTTTCTTTCCTTTCCTGAAAGGGGGAAGGAAAGGCTCTGTTCTGCAAACTTTTGAATGGATGGAGTCCAGAACTCTCTGGGGAGATTCCCACTGACTTTGGCAGGGTTTAGATTCAATTCGGTGTCCCTAGGTTGGAAGTCAGAATAGGTTCATTTTGATTTATTACTGATCTTTTCAGAATTATCTACTTTTCTACATATTTGGAAGGCTTGCTGGTATTTATAGATACACTTATATGATGTTGTTCACTTCTGGATCTCAGATTCCTTCACAGTTATGAATTAATGTGTCCTCTGAGGTACATTCAGTGTTATCAGCAACATCCCTCATCTTTATGTATTAACTGAGTGCAAATCTGGGCAGCAGGACTTCCATACATGTAGTTGTTGCCCTGGAAGACAAAGATTGTAAATAATGAACATCACCTCTTCCTCCTCTTTTTTGTATTAGTTGTTCAGATTTCATACATTCTGGAATATCCCTTTGGTCAGTTTGGGTTAGCTCTCCTCCTGGCCGTGTCTCCTCCCAAGACCTTTCTTTCCAATTCCCAGCCTGCTGGTGATGGAGGAGAATTTTGGAGAGGCAACCTTGATGCCCTTCCGTGTTATCAACACATTTGCAGCATTTAAAGCACGGCCCTCTAAGGGCTATGGGGAAAATTAACTCCATCTCAGCCAGATCCAGCACAAAGTGAAGGACAAACAGTGGCTGGAGCAGCAAATAAAAGCTGCAGGACTGTCACATGGAGCACAAAGACATCAGAGCTGGCTCAAACCAGCCATGCAGCACAAAGCTGACAGTAGCTGCAAAATCCCACAGGAAGGATAAATTAGCTCATGCTTCATTCCATCCTGGCTCAGTTAATACTCTGATACTCGAGTTAATGAATGTAAAATAAACTTGAATGCATCTCAAATGCTCTGGGGTTTGTAGACCTGGTTCCACTTCTTAGGCCTCTGAAAGACACTCTGTGTAACCAAACACCTCTCTGTGTTGGGCTTTTCCCTCTGTCAGTGGGGTTACAGGCACTTTTTGCAGTCCAGCACCGTGGGAATGTGAACTGTGCACTGGCAGAGTGCTTGGGTGCTTAGGAAAGAGAAGATAATGCCTCAAGATAAAGAGGAAAGCAACTGCTCTCACAGAATATTTAGGGTTGGAGGGGACCTCTGGAGATTATTTATTCAAAGCCCCTGCCAAGGCAAGGTCACCTGGAGCAGGTGACATAGAAACACAGCCAGGTGGGTTTGGATGTCTCCAGAGAGGGAGACTTCATGCCCTCCCCGGGAATTTGTTCCAGCGCTCTGCCACCCTCATGGAAAGAAGTTCTTCCTCATATGGAGGTGGAACTTCTTGTGTTTTAGTTTATGGCCATTACTCCTTGCCCTGTCACTGGGCACCACTGAAGAGTTTGGCACCATCCTCTTAGCACCTCTTTGAGATATTTGGGTGGATTGGTGAGGTCCGCTCTCAGTCTTCTCCAGACCAAACAGGCCCAGCTCCCATAGTCTTTCCTCATCAGAGAGAAGCTCCAGACCCCTCATTGTCTTTGTGGCCTCTGCTGGACCCTCTCCAGTAGCTCCTTTTATTTCTTGAACTGTGGAGACCAGAACTGAACACAATGTGGCCTCACCAGGGCCAAGCAGAGGGGCAGGATCACCTCCCTGTCCTGCTGGTCACTCTTCCCAATGCATCCCAGCATCCCACTGGTCCTCCTGGCCACAAGGGCTCAATGCCAGCTTGGCATGGGCTGAACTGCCAGAGAGAAAAGGAAGAAATCCCACAGCTTGTAGGGTTTTTTTTCCAAAATTGCCTCTTGGAGGATACTGCTTGACCTGATGTTTCCCCAGATTCCGATAGTGGGATCACAGGCTGGGAAGAATCTGCTGCCTTAGCACCGGGAAAACCTCCATCTCTAAACCCAGGGTTACGACTCTGAGGCCTGAGGTTTGAATTAAACTCTCATTCCAGGAGCTCTGGCACAGAGGCACAAAACATCAGCATCTTATTTAGAGGCAAGATGAGGTGGAAAGGGGCAGAAACTCCTTAGGGAGACGGTTCAAATTAAAACCAAAGAACGTGCATAAAACAGCAAGAGAAAAACAGGAGACAGAGTCTGATAACAGGGAGGGGGAAAATCAAAAAGGAAAGGAATTTAAAAATAAACCCCACAAACCCTGACACAAAAACAATGCCTTTGGCATCTGCACTCGTGCTCTGAGCTGCTATCAAAACATCTTTCACCCTTATTAGGCTGCCGACAGGCTCTGGCTTCCTGGGCCAGAGCAGGGTTGGAGTGAAAGGTGCCAATTAGTTGCTGTTTACAGCTTGCCTGGACAGGGATCTGTCTGGAAGGAAAGCAGAGCTGGTGGGTGCCAGGGACTCAAAGTTGCCCTGGTTTTTAAACCCCTGGCACTTGCACAGAGGGAAGACACACCCGTCTCAGAGGGGGAAAAGGGGTTTTGGACAGGTCTTTTCAGGGATGATGGAAAGAGCTTTAAATCAGATTTGAAAGGGGAAAGGGGTAAAATCAGAATTTCTGGAGATAAGTCTGGGGGCAGCTCATAATTGTTGGAGGTCCTTTGCTGTCAGTAGAGGTAGGGGATGAAGATCCATGGGGCAGCAAAGACACCAGGGTTATTAATGTGTTAAATCCCATGGAAACACCTGAAAGTGGTCATGTAGTAATTAGGGCTTCTTCCCCCAAAAGTGGTGGGATCAACAGCCCACAGCAATGCCCACAGAACAGGCAACAAACAGGAGGAGCTGGAAGCCATCGAGCAGCTGGAAATCTATGATGTATTTCCAAGCATGGAAACATGGTGGGATGACCTCCACAGCTGTGGTGCTGCTGTGGGTGGCTTTAAACTCTTCAGAAGGGACAGGCAAGGAGGGACAGGGGGCGTCAGAGAGGGGTTTGGTTGTCTGGAACTTGGTAATGATAACAATTAAGTTGAGTGTTTATGGACCAGAATCAGGGGGAAGGCCACCAAAGCAGACATGATGAAGGGAGCCTTCTACTGACCACCCCACCAGGGTGGAGAGACACCCACAATATGCTGGGAGCAGCTGGCAGATGCCTCATGACCACTAACCCTTGTTCTCATGGGGGACTTCAGCCCACCACCACCACCATGTTCAGCACTAAACCATGTCCTCAGGTGCCACATCCACGTGTTTGTTGAGCTCTTCCAGGGATGGTGATCCCACCACTAACCTGGGCAGCCTGTTCCAATGTTTGCCAACCCTTTAGTTGAGGAGATTTTTCCTAATATCTTAACAACTACTCAGCAAGAAAAGAAACAGTCTGGGAAGAAAGGTCCTGTCCCACTCTCTCACAGGCTTTATGACAGTGGAACTAAATTCTCTGCTTTCATTAGAATTATCCACATTTTTCACCAAGATTGAAGGCAAAGACCCGGTCCTGATCTCCACAAAGTATTTTTTTTTCTCTCATGTTGCAAGAATGATCTCCCTCTGTTTCTGTAATTTCTCCAAGCTTTGTGTGGATCCACTGTGGCCTCAGGTTTTTAAGGCGTGTTTGCACTGCTGAGGGCACAGAAAAACCTTGGAAAAGGATGACATCTCCTAGAAGGAGGGGCAGGAGGCAACATCACCTGGACAATTTGCTGGTTATTGTGGAAAAATGCTGTGCCACCCCTGCCACACCCAGCCAGCCACCCCTCCCCGAGCTGTGGCTCTGTGACACTGCTGAAGCTCTGTTGTCCTCCTGCTTTCTCTTCTCCTCTCTCAGGCTTTAATAAGTTGGGTCTGACTTATTTTTTCCCCCACTCAATTCTACTTGCTTATCTGTGAGACTGCTCAAAGACAAAAATCTTGAGCTCCCATGCAAAGTGAATTGTGCTTCTCGGAGAAACGGAGTGATAAGGGAGGAACAGGGACAAGCAAATTCTGAGCAGTTGGGGGGTTTTATGGTTTATAAGCAAAAAAAAAAAAAAGGCAAACTCAATTTTCTGATACACAGGCTGTGTCAGACTATTCACATGCCAACAGTGAACAATGAAAGGAGGAAAGACAGTGGGCTGGATTGAACCTAAACACAATCATTTTCCGAAAGCTTCAGGGCTCATCAGGGACTCTTTGGGATTCCTGCCCACATTCCCTGTGCACAAAGCCACCAAACATCCCATGGTTTCTGCCCTCATGCAACCAACTGCAGCCCAGGGTCAAGAAAAAGAGAGATGGCCAGAGAAGAAGGTGGGAGGAGGGAGGAGCTGAAACATCAAGTGATGTTTCTCATCTTCCCACAGGGGTCAGATGGAAGCAGGATGGCCTGGGGGCAACATTACATGAGGAACAGGGAAGTGGTGGATTCTCCATCCCTGGAAGGGTTTAAAAAAAGAGTAGATGTGGCACTTGGGACTATGGCTGAGTGGGCATGATGGTGTTTGGTGTTGGGCTTGATG
>JAWWTY010000077.1:149296859-149313147 GCA_035222235.1 Margarornis squamiger | reverse complement strand
TTTCCCTTTTTCCCTTTTTCCCTTTTTCCCTTTTTTCCTTTTTTCCTTTTTTCC
The DNA here is from genome assembly GCA_035222235.1 of Margarornis squamiger. Lineage (NCBI taxonomy): Eukaryota > Metazoa > Chordata > Aves > Passeriformes > Furnariidae > Margarornis > Margarornis squamiger. The sequence continues at coordinate 149,313,093 of JAWWTY010000077.1, read as the reverse complement.
TTTTTTCCTTTTTTCCTTTTTTCCTTTTTCCCTTTCCCTTTCCCTTTCCCTTTCCCTTTCCCTTTCCCTTTCCCTTTCCCTTTCCCCTTTCCCTTTCCCTTTCCCCTTTCCCCTTTCCCTTTCCCCTTTCCCTTTCCCCTTTCCCTTTCCCCTTTTCTTTTCCCCTTTCCCCTTCCTTCCCCACCTGGGAGAAGCTCCAAGCTCTCATCCCACAACACGTTGGAGCCCCTGCTGTCTGTGGCTACAACTGCACCGAAAGAAAAAGTCGGGCTCAAGTGTTTGAAAGTTTTGGTTGTTGCTTGTTCTGGTTCTTTTCATTCTATATATTTGGAGTAAAGGATTGTTATCCTCTTTTTTGTGGTTTTTTTTTTGTCTCAAGGTTCTTAATATCAAAGGTTGTGGTGGCTCAAGGAGAGGGAGGTTCTCTTTCTAGTCCAGGAAGATTCCTCACTTTCTTCCACAGATATCTTGGTTTTTTTTTAAACTGATACAAGGATGTCATGAATTCATAGAATCACAGAATGGTTTGGCTTGGAAGGGACCTTAAAAGATCATCTCATTCCAACCCCTCTGCCATGGGCAGAGACATCTTCCACTAGACCAGTTTACTCCTGGTCAGGTTATTCCTTATTTTATAAGGTCCCACCTTCACTCAGGTGTAACACAGCCCCATGGTGATTTTTCTAGGAAATTGCCTCAAACCACCCACAGAGACTTTGTGGTAGTTCAGTATTTTCCTTTTAGTTTGCCTTGTGCACTCACACACGATAACGAGTAACGTGTGCTTCTGGTTTTAGCCCCTCTGAGATTAGAGCCAGAAGGCTCAGATCCACAAAAGTATTTACCAGACAAAGGATTTCAAAGGGGATTTAGCTCCTTAAATAGGAATTAAGTGTGCAAATACTTTTCTGGATTTCTGAGACTAATACATCGCAGCACAAAGTGATTTCTGAAGACAACAGGGGCTGGTTAATTGAGGAGACAGCTGGTTCTGTGCTTTTGTGTGTGTATCTTCCTGGCAGAGATTCATCCACATCCATTCATTCCTTCCTCTGCCTCAATCTTCTTTTCCTACCCTTGTTTTTAAGATCTTTTCAGCACCCCAGCTGAGCAGTGACAAACTTTTTGTAACATCCCCCAACGTCAATGAAACTTGAACACCAAAGAGACACTTGGAGATCTCCCGGTTTATGCAAAACCAGCCAGAATTTGCCTTCTTTTGGGGACTGAAGCTCATGACAAACTGTAGGAGGTAAAACCTTGAGGAGACCCTTCTGCAATGACGTCTCATGTGGACATTGTCCATGGAGCACATCCTTCATCCTTGCTCTGGGGTCTGGTGGTTGGCAACATTTCTCTTGCACTCCTCATTTGTATTGGATTTGCACAGGGAAACTACCATGAATCTGTGCTGTAATGACACATTCCAGGTGCAAATCCATAACCTGGTGGCTTCTCAGCAGCTTCAACAAATGAACAAGTTAAGGGCTACTGCTGAAGGCTGAATGTTGTTAAATTGGACCTTCCTTTGAATAGTTAGAGCAAACCAACCCAGATTTGGTTTCAAGCCTTGCAAAACCCTTCTAAGAAGCTTCTTTGACCTACATAGGTCAGAACATAAAATTTTGCCTCAGCAATATCCAGAAACCATCCCATTTATTTCTGCTTAAACCATGTAGAAAACTTCTCTTTTATAACAGAGGAATGCATAACTTTCCCCTCAAGAGTCTAAATGATGAGAGAATTTATCATGTCCACTGGTTGTCTGTTCTGATGGCTGATTTAACTTCGTGATTAAAGATGTACACCTTGAATTCGGTGCTAATTTTGCTGACTTAAATTTCCAGCCACTGAAACTTATTATGCCTTTTTTTTTTTTGGGTTTTTGGTTTTTTTTGGGCTTGACTGAAGAGCAAGAATCTGATAAGTAATTAGAGACTGCAATCTACTCATCTGCTAAGCTCCCTTTCACTTCACTAAAGAAATCATGCTCCTCATTGTCTGTCACTGCAGAGCTTATCTTTCAACTCCAGATCAATCTCCCATCATATGTCCAAGCTATTCCCAACAGCTCCACTCTTATTTGTGTTACCTTCTGAAGAATAGAAAAGAAATTTAAAGAGATCTATATATATATATTTTTTTCTTTCCTCTGGCCATGTTTTGTATTTCACAAGCTGTCCTGAGTTACGTTTTTTAAAAGCAGGCAAAAGAAATCACACACCTTTGGTGAAGAAAAAGAAGCAGGAAGGTGGAATAGTGTTAATTAATGACAGTCCTTGACGTGGAATAAAAGTGCCCAAACCCAATGTACTAAGGAATAAAAGATGGGAGATGTCCTTTTAGAATGAGGACATTTTTCCAACTTTTTCTTTTTGAGAAGGATTCATCCTGATCCTTCTTCCTGACCTGATTTTACTGCCTCACCTGACTCACCTCCCCAACATCTGAGATGGTTCCTGTGCTGTCCAGAAAAGCGTCACTTCTCAGATCCCCGAGGAATCTCTCGTGTGGATGTGCAAATCGCATGGAAATTTAACTAAATAACTTTTCCCCCACATTAATCATATCCTAATCTCAGAGTATAATGTCTGAATTCTTCAGCATTTATGCAGGCACAAAACCCCCAGTGATTAAGTAGAGTTCAGTATTAAATTGCATCTGCATAATTGCTCTTTTCTTCTTTCTCTCTCATGGCATGGCTCACTCTGTGATTTTCTATTTTCTTCCCCAAGAAGATGTTGCCACAATGCTTGTGGATGCAAAGATGTGTTTATCAATAATTCAAATTTTTGTTGATTATTTGATACCCCAGTAGCTCAGTTGTTTCCTGAGGCTGGATAATTAGCCTGCATGACTATAAACATGCCTTAAAGATTTCTTACATCTACATCTTCTTCTTCCTGTTACAAAAGGTGATTTTGACACCAAACTGTGCTTCTTTTTCAGGTCAAGGTGTCCTGATTCCCTCCCACCTCACTCCTCTGTTCACCAGACCCTTCCTGCTATGTGATGGACACACACTAACACATGGGGAGGATCTTTTCTCCCTTCCCTTTCCCCCTTTTTTAATTAACTTTTCTAGCACATGATTTAATTTACACATTCTCTCTGCTTGATTGGCTTCTACCACTGCAGCTGTCTGACAACAGATTGATAAAACTTGACCTTCATATCATGAGAAATATTAACTGCACTTAGAGCTTTAACACTTCTCTTTCTTAGAGCATCAGAAACAGACTAAAGGTGGTTTAAAAATGTCAACCCTTCCACTCCAGAGAGGATGAGAAACCTCTAATCCTACAATGGTAAGATTCAAGGTGGATTTTGGTGGGAGGGGGACTTTCTTTCCCAAGAGGGATAAGACAGCAGTGCAAGAGGCCACCCAGAGACCTTGTGAAAACTCATTTCTTGGAGACCTTAAGGATTTGACTAAACAAAGCCGTGTCTGACCTGAGCCAGCACTGGCTCTTCTGCCTCAAGTCAGAGGCTGGCTGAGGAACTTCCAGGCATCCTTTCCAGCTAGAAATTTTGGAATAAGGAGCTCTAAACATCCTTATAAGAATCCTAAGTAATTAATTGTCAAGGAAGAGCCTTTGCCTACATATTCCTGTGTCCTGAAGCTCTGGTTTATCACAGCATGAATCCTACTCTTGGCTTTTCCATGTTTCCTTCTGTTTCTCTGCTCATTGAGATTCAGATCCAGTTCACAGCACCTCAGACCTCCCCTTGGCCTCTCCTACACCCTCTCAGATCCTATTTGAAATGCCAGCTGTTACACTGGCATTTTTACCAGCATGTTCTAGAAGTGGATAAGGTTAAAGTGCCCTGCCCAGATAATGAAGAGATAGAGAGCTCTCCCCTTGCAGAGCTTTCCTAATTTATAAGTCTGGCATTGCTAAAGGCAAGAGACAGCCAGGGGTGATTCAGAGGTGTCAAAGAGGATGTTTCCATGCATCTTCATCTGAAGAACCATCTTCATCTCCACTGGGGAGAGTTTACACAACCACCTTGGGGTTTGTGCATATTTTTGCCCCTTAAACACATCTCTCTGAAGAATCCAGGCTTAACATGTGAATCCCTTTCAGTGAGAGAGGCCCCACAAAACCCACCTCTTCCTTTGCACTCACCATGCTCACAGTGAAGGATTTCTTCCTCAAATTTAGTCCAATCCCACTCTCTTTCAGTTCAAAGGCATTGCCCTTGTCCTGTCACTGCACAGTCTTGTAAAAAGTCCCTTCCTGGTGCTCTTAGAGCCCCTTTAGGTATTGAAAGTTGCTCTAAGGTCTCTCTGGAACCTTCTCCATTTCCTCACACGAGGCAGCTGCTTCTGACATAAGTCCTAAACCCCACACAGTCACCCTGATGTGAGTCTGAACCTGAATTATCAACACACAGAGCACAAGATGCAGCCCCACCATCATTTCCATCCCCAAAGATTCTTCCTGGCACGGCTCAGCTCAATAATAAATGGGAGAGTTTAGGGCTAATTATAACAGGCCTTTTAATTTCCATCTGGAGTCACAAAATCAATAGAAACTCCTTGCTTCATTAAATAATTGCAGTTGCCAATAGCTGGAGCTGCTCCATTTGAAGGTGTGTTAAAAACCTGCTTTATTTAATGGTTATCTTGCTCCAAAGCCTTTTTTTTCCCGAGGAATGCAGGCACAGGGCTGCCACCTCCTGCAGCAAAAAGAGGGAGGGTCATCTTGGGCTATGAGGAATATGATCCTGTGTTTAGGCTGAACCGTGTTGTCCTCCAAAATTCAAGTGGCTGATGTGTGGTCAGACTCCTCCTTCCTCCACCTCCCCACCTGCAGTATTGGATGGGGAGAGGGAGGCAATAGCAGGTCTTGGTTTAAAAGGAGAATTTCTTGGTTCACTTGGCTGAATTCATCATGTGGGTAAAAGCAGTGCTTGAAAATTAAGTTACAAAGGTTATTCTGGTAGCTCTGGCCAAAATAAACAATTCTAAAGGTGGGTAAATGAAGCAAAATCTACTTAAAAAGTGTTTGGGGATTTTTGGAGGTTTTTTGTTTTTGTTTTCCAGATCTCTCTTGTCTACTGGGAAAAAGAAAGATAGACCAGTAGAATGACTTGAAAACCTTCAATTATTCTTCTCTACACTGATGTTTCTCAGCATTTTTTGTCTTGCTCCTATTGACTTGAATCCTTTTAACCTTCTCCTAAAATCCAATTGGATTTATGTGTTTCTGCAGGTGTTACCTCTCCAGGATAGGGAAGAGACAGTCTAGCCCTCAACTGAAGGTTGGATTTTTGGTCAAAGGTTGGGCTTGATGCCCTTGAAGATCTTTTCCAACCTTAATGAGTTTTATGATTCTAATAAGAGGAGTGGATATAAGCAGATACCCTGCAGACAGCTGGAATTTTCTCTTATCTGATTGTGGGGAACAGACTTCAAGCCTTCAGACTGATAATTCCTGGATAAGTTTGAGCTCATTTTACATCTCTGGTCCTCCCAACTCCCAGGAACCAGGAATTGTGGAGGTGAGCACAAGGGGAATGGCCTTCAGTGAAAGCAATATTAAAGTGAAAATAGAGATCTCTCAGGCTGTGGGATATTCTCCTGCTGGCTGGGGACACTGATGGTTTGTGCTGTTATTCTGCTCTTGTGAAACTGAAATTCTTCATGAAAGGAACTATTTATGGAGCTTCTTGAAGAGCCTCCCTTTGGTAGTGAACAGACTGGTGCCTCCCCAAACCAATCCAACCTGCAATCTGTTCTCCTCCTGAGCTCCATGCAAGTCATTAGGGTTTCTCAAGATGTTTACACTGAACTGGAACAAAAATCTATTAGGATTAAGTGTTGACTGTAACAAGCTGAACTGCCTGACTAAATGGACAGCAAGATCTCTTGGCTTTCCATCTTCCATGTAAATGTTTGTGAACCTGTTTTTCAGCAGGACCAGCTGGCTGGGAGCTGCCTTAATATGTAGATGTCTTAGGTTGACTCCTTAAGGTCTGTACCAAGGCAGACCATTCCTTTGCTACGAGCAGAAATCTTTATTTAAAGGAATAAAATCTGGCAAAACGCTTGCTGTAAACAATGTGAGCACTTTAATCAAATTCTGATTAACACCTTCAACAAAAGAAGATACCTGACATTTTCAGGGAGTAGCTGTGATGAAAAGGTGGAAAAAAGGAAAGGCAACGAGTGTCATGGTGGAACAAAACAGACAAGTGTCACCTTGGCATCGACAGTCTGTAACAGCCAGTAAATATTCCTTAACTTGCATCTTAAAATGAGCATTCTAGTTGCTCCATTCACAGTGTGCCTTAGGCAGTCTGTACTGAAGGTATTAAAGCACCTTTTAAAGCACATTTCCCCCAAAATGACTTGCCTTTGATGGGACCTTGAATGAAAAGGGAATTGGAAACAAGGAGAATTATAGGCCTAAATGCAGCCTCTGCTTGAGATTTTTCAAATGTATGAAATGGGGAGAGTTCATTCTTCCCCACAGAGAAGGTGACTTGCCAGCAGAACCAGCAGCTGATGTGTTGGAAGGGTTGTTCATGGCTGACCAACGTGCTTGAGTTTTTATTGTGCTCTCTAATTGTCTACCAACATCTGACACCTTTTTTATCAAGGATCTGATTTGAAAGCTTCACATGGTAGAGGTTTTTGAGTCATTCTGCATGCATTTATAGAATCATGAATTCATAGAATGGTTTGGGTTGGAACAGACCTTAGGGATCATCTCATCTAACCCTGCCATGGGAAGGGACACCTTCTACCTTCCACTATCCAAGCCCTGTCCAACCTGGCCTTGAACACTTCCAGGGATGGGGCAGCTACAGCTTCTCTGGGCAACCTGTGCCAGGGCCTCACCACCCCCCAGTGAAGAATTTCTTCCTAAAATCTAATCTAAACCTATATTCCTTCACCTTAAAACCATTCCCCCTTGTGCTATCAATAAAAATTCAACAGAGATTACAATATTCCCTGCTCTAGCTGAGGTGAGTGACCAATAATCTGTGTTTAAGCCTGTCATGAGAAGAGTTTATCATCAGGAACAGCCATTTCCAACATCTATGATGTAAATATGGGGAGAAACTGCAACCTCATAAGTCACAGAACCACGGAATGGTTTGGGTTGGAAGGGACCTTAGAGACCATCCAGTTCCAACCCCCTGCCATGGGCAGGGACACCTTCCACTAGGCCAGGTCATCAGGGTTTTTAAGGAAAACAAGGATTTGTTTACCAGAGGATACAAAGCAGTTCTGGGTGTTTGTAGGGATTGGTGCAAAGATGTGACTTGCAGGATGAGCAGCCTTGGGAAATGCAATCTTGGGAAGATGTTAAAAAGGGGAAGAAAAGAAAGGAAAATCCAGTCCTGGGAGTGAGGAGATGAAAGAAAAGGAGATGTCTAAAGGAGGTGGAAGGACCACAAAGGCTTTTTTTTTTTTTTAACAGCAGATAAAGGGCATATATTGAAAGCTGGTGAGTGCAGTTAGAAATGAAACTGCAAATGTGGAGAATCTCATGTTAGGACAAAGCAGGTGCTTGGTAATATCTGAAACGTGGAGAAAGTCCTAGGATATGTCAGACCTTAAAGAACAGAAACAGGAATACAACAAGTTTGGGAGCATCTTGGGCATGATTTTGCCTTGACTTTCTAATGTGACCAAGATCAAGCTGGATGGGTCTGTGATCAACCTAGTCTAGTGGAATGTTTCCTGCCTATGGCAGCAGGGTTGGAATGAGGTGATCTTTAAGGTCCCTTCCAACCCAACCCAACCCATTCCATGATTCTGTGATTCTATGACTGTAGCTCCCATGTACTCTGAGGTCTGGGTGGTTCCAGGTCATCTTAATTCTGGCATGGTGAAGTTACAGCTCTTCTTCAACCAGTTTTCTCCATTTAAATGAGGAGTTATTCTGTCATGTCTCATGGAACAAGAGGTCACAGAAGACTGGGAGGTGAACTGTGCAGAGCAAGGAGCTGAAGACAATTCCAAGGACACTAATTGTTGACTGTTGTTATCCAATATGAGTGAGGAAAGATAAGGCTTCCTTTACTTCCTCTGGATGTGGTAGGGCTGCCTTGGTTAATGGAGTGGTCAAACACTGTCCTGTACATCCTCTGTAGGGATCAAGGGCAGAACAGCCTTTCACAGAGGACTTTCAGTTTAGCAAGGTCTCATTGCTGTTAAGGATGGGATGGGCTCTCAGAGTCTCTGTGAAGGCCTAAAGAAGCTGTAGGGCTGTTGACCCAAACATTTCTTCAGGGGAAAGAGGAATGATGTAGAAGAAGGACTCCAGCAAAAGAGTTCCTCTTGAAAACACTTCTGGCTAGATGTCATCTTTTCCTGATCTCTATGAAATTAGAGAGTTGGTGGCATCACTGCCCACAGTGGGGGGTTTGGAACTAGGTGATCTTTAAGGTCCCTTCCAACCCAAACCATTCTGTGATTCTATGACACTAAAATATAGGGTTGTGAGGGGAAAATGAAAACTCCCTGAGTAAAAAAAAAAGCACATACACTCTTGTAAGCCTTTGGAGATCATCAAGACACAATAAATTGAGCAAGGCCACTCAGTCCTACCCTTTGGATTGACAGAACAGATTGATAGGGATAAGTGCCTCAAATCAGATCCCTGAGCTCTTTCTTCATGGGTGTGTGGTAGAAATATCTTGATGTCAAGAGGATGGTGCCAGACTGTTTTCAGCGGTGCCCAGTGACAGGATGAGGAGCAATGACCATAAACTGAAAAACAAGAAGCTCCACCTCAACATGAGGGAGATCTTCTTTATGTTGAGGGTGACAAAGCACTGGAACAGCTGCCCAGAGAGGTCATGGAGTTGCCTTCTCTGAAAACATTCAAGCCCCACCTGGAAGCGTTCCTGTGTCACCTGCTCTGGGTAACGCTGCCTGAGACATGTTGGACTGGATGACCTCCAGAGGTACCCTGTTTGTTAACCCCGGGCTGCCAACCCATCCAATCCATGTGTTCCCAGCCTTGTCAGTCTTCCAGGTGTGTCTGGACCAGAAAAACTCGAGTTGCCCAAGCAGAGCTCAAAAATTGACCCTGTGCATTGAGCAAGGAAAGGGGCTACTGATGCTTGGAAGGCACTGGAACAGATGGTGCAATTAAGGAGAGCAGCTCTGCTGCAGCGTTCAGTATGGTCACCCTCACTTCCATATGTGGCCTGCCATCTGAAGTGGGCTGGAGGCCAACCAGACATCCTCTGTGTTTGTGTTTCCCTGGCACAGACCACAGGAATAAGATCAAACAGCTCTGCTGCATCCTAAGGGTTGGGTCATCTCTGAGTCTGGTGATGGGACAAGGATTGTCACCTCCTGAGAAACAAGCAGCATGAATTTTTATTGACCATGAGCTTGATTTACCATATTTATTGCTTTGTGGTCACTGAAGATCACTGTGGAAGGGATGGTGTTCCCATTTTTGATTGCTGAGAGGCAAACTCCCTTGTGGCAGTGAAAGAGCCAAGGAATGACAGTAGAGCACAAAAATAGTGTAACAGCCAGGTCAAGGCTAGGGATGATCTATGGCTGTGGACAAAGATGAGGATTTTTGAGGATGCCCCAGTGGTGTCCTGGGGTGAATATGGAAAAGCACAGCCAGAAGGTCAAGGGAGGTGATTCTGCTCCTCTACTCAGCCCTAGTGAGGAACATCTGGAGTTCTGTGTCCAGTTTTGGGCTCCTCAGGACAAGGGAGACATGGAGTTCCTGTAGCAGGTCCAGTGGAGAGAAACAAAGATGATTAAGGGATTGGAGCATCTCTGGGAGCAGGAAAAGCTGAGGGAGCTGGCGCTGTTCAGCCTGGGGAGACCTCACTGAGAGGGGACCTCACCCATGTCTGTCAGTGCCTGCAGGGAGGGAGCAGAGCATGGACCAGGCTCTGCTCTGTTCATTTGTTGTGGTGTTTGGGGAGTGATCAAGGTGTTGTTTGAGCATCCCAAAAACTTCTGTGCTGGAAAGGGAAGGTTTCCATTGTGGTTAGGGGGAGGACACTGGTTATTTTTCAAGGAGGACACTGGTTATTATTCAAGGAGGACGCTGGTTGTTATTCAAGCACACATGTAAGGGCAAGCAGGATGATTCAAGGAACTTTCGGACTTAGTATGAGAAAATATTACCAGCCATGACCTTTTAGACACTTCAGATGAATAAAAGCCCATTCTGCCTCTAGGAGATCTTGGAGGCACAGCCACGGGTAGATCTCCAGGACCTTTCATGGCAGTAACTAATTCAGAAATAAGACCTGAGAGGAGACTGAGGAAAGAGACTGTCAGTGTTCTCAGGACAAATCACAGTGAATTATTTTGCAGCAAATTCTACCAAGGCTCTCTTACCACATATCCCAAAAAACCTCAAGTGAGGTGGTTGGTGGCCACCTCAGCCCAGAATGCAAGTAGCTGGGACTTGTGATTCATTAATGACCCATTAGAATAACTTCATTTAATTGTCCTAAAGTTCAGGTCTTGGTAGAATTAAAGCTGATACCTTGAGCCTGGGTGTATTTTTAGTTGTAATTGGTTGTTTGCATATGGATGTACTTTCTAAGCAGAAGACAAGATGACCATGAAGTGACACCTCCTACAGCATTATGCAGAATGAAGTCAATGGTAGAGACTTTATCCTACAACTCCTTTTTGCTTTATGTCTACAGGGTAGAATCATAAAATCATTTAGGATGGAAAAGACCTCCAAGGTCATCGATTCCAACCTTTGTCCGATCTGCACCTTGCCACTCACACCAGAGCACTGAGTGCCATATTGAGTCATTCCTTGAGCACCTCCAGGGACAGGACTCCACCACTCCCCTGGGTAGCTCCTTCCAGTGGCTGGGAAATGACCTCAGTCTCCCCTTGCTCCTGCCCATGTGCTCCAAAGTTCATCTCTTCATTAGTGGAAATGATGTTTGTCAGAATCACAGAATGGGTTGGGTTGGGTTGGATTGGGTTGGAAGGCACCTTAAGACCCACCTTATTCCAACCCCCTGCTTGGGCAGGGACACCTTCCACTAGACCAGGTTGCTCCAAGACCTGTCCAACCTGTCCTTTAACACTTCCAGGGATGGAAACTCCATAACTTCTCTGGGTAACCTGTTCCAGTGCCTCACCACCCTCACAGGGAAGAATTTCTTCCCAATATCTGGCCTAAACCTCCTTCAGCTTAAGGCCATTCTCACTTGTCCACTCAGGAATAATTCTGGTGAAAATCTTTCAAACACAAATCAGTTTTTGCTCTGACAATATTCATGGAAGCATTTTAATGTTTATCCACAGATCATCTCACGAGAAAGTGAAGATTTTACCTTATCAGCTTTTGCCTGAGTTTTATTCCCAAGTTGTCTTCCAGTTCAGATGAGATGAGGACAATTACTGCTAAAGAAATGCATCTCTCCAAACTCTCAGTGTGTTTTGTTAAGCCTGGTGGAGGAATTGAAAACATTTATTGCTTCCCTTCAAGTTAGGATCCCACAGTCCCCCATAAGTCTTATTTTGACTGTGTTACAGATGCTGCCCTCTTCCAAATTCAGCCTTGAGAGGGCATGTTTTGTTCCCTGAGATACTCAGTGGTGGCTGAGCCCACAGAGCTGCTTCTCCCTGCTCTAAAGTTTGATTTGAGCAGCCATCAGCAAGGGTTTGCAATTTAACGCATCGCCAAGGCATTGTTTAATTGACAGTAACTTTGTGAACTCAACACTGCAACACTGAAGGATTAGATGGGAGAACAATTCATGGACAGCAAGTGCTCCAGCCTCTTCCTATTCAGTTGTCACTTCAAGCTGTCATTCAAAATAGCACTTCATCTCTCTTCTCCTCCACTGACTTCACTGGGTTCACCTTGGAAGGGCTAATTAGCTCCTTGTCAACTACAGGCTCTGCCTGAGTCTTGGGGAGCTGAAATCAATTTGTCTTTCCAGCAACATAAACCAGTAAGGGAGAAGGCAGCTGGCAACAGGATGAGTGGCAGGGAATACTGAAACCCCTCAAGATAATTAACACTGAGAGCTTGGACAAGTTTATGTGATGAGGAAAGTCTGGACTGAATAATTCTGTCTAAAAGAGAGAGAAAGTGAGGTACAAAACAAATCTGGTCATGGTGAACCATCAGCAGAAACAGGAGTTGATGGAAGTTGTTATGGATAACTCCCCTGTCACTGCTGCCTTCATCAGCTCCTGAGGTTGGTCCAAGCTCTAGGTAGGTCCTTCCAGAGCTCAGGCAATGGGCCTGAAGTACAAAGCCCACAAAGTAAAGGGATTTTCTTTAATGAAAGCTTTCTAGTGCAGAAAGTATACAGTGTAGGGTTCTTACAAATTTATAATTCTACTTAATTATCATATCTAATCATAGAATCAGTTGGGTTGGAAGAGACCTCTGAGGCCATCAAGTCCAACCCTTGATCCAACACCACTGTGATTACCAGATCTTGGCACTGAGTGCCACATTCAGTCTCATCTTAAAGTCCTCCAGGGATGGTGAATCCACCACTTCTCTGGACAGGCTATTCCAACGCCTGATTACTCACTCTGTAAAAAATATCTCCCTAATATCCAACCTAAACCTCCCCTGGTAGAGCTTAAACCCCTGCCCTCTTGTCCTGCTGCTGGTTGCCTTGGAGGATACATCCAACCCGAGAACCTTTGGTTCCCAACCCCCAGAACACTGTGTTGACAAGAGACATAATTTTTTTTCTTTTTAAATTCCATGAAAGATTCTGAAACTACAACACAGGGAATACAAGCAAATGGCCACTACAAGAAAAAAAGATAGCAACATTTCATGGAATGCTATATATATATATATATATATCTATATATATATATATATATATATCAATGAAGGTTCATTTTCCTCTGGTTGTTTTGCCTCTGTTCTTTCCTTCATCCTACAAGTCCTTTGGGAAAGTCATTTTAGGAAAAAAATAACCTTGAGGAGATTACTTACAGTGTTTAATACCTGGCTCACAACCTCCAGGAAACCTGCTATGCTACTGTTGGTGAATTCGAAATGGGTATTAAGTCTGATTTTTGAGATTTCTTCTACTGGAAGTCATTATTCTTAAGCATAAATGTTTTCAAACTAGAAGATTTCTGTGCAAATTAATTACTTGTTCCCCATATTATTCACCATAAGCCCATTTTCCTCCAAGGAAAACAGAAAAACCTCTTTCCAAAGACTTCTAAACAGTGATTATTCACATGTGGCTTTTCTGTTGCTCACTTTGTTGCTGGGCTCAGTTATAACCCAGGGAAATAGAAAAGTTTCAGTTTCAGAAAGCCAGATTGTTGTTGTAGATGCTTCCAGGTAAAACTTCAAAGTAAAATGGGAATTTTGAAGTTCTCTGCTGCTTCTGGACCCTGAGGCAAGGCAGCAGGGATCAGGATTACATCCCAATTCCAGCCTTTCTTGGTCAGGGAGCTGCAGGTGCCCTTCACCTTCCAGGTGATTTGGCTGCACCACCACAGGTAGTGCAAGGAAACAACCTGGGGCCACGTCCATCAAAGCTTCCCCAGGTGAAACTTTGCCTGTGCCCTATTTAGATAGTCCCACAAAGTTGGAAAGAGGCGTTCAGCTCATGCAAGATGCATGGTTGCATTTGCTAACAGGAACAGTGATTGCCCCACTTAATTCCTCTGGAGAGGCTGAAAGTGCCACACACCCATTTAATCTGATTTTTAATTGTGAGGAGGTGCCTTTCAATGGGAAATGAAAAGTGTTTCATCTTCCTTTGTGAATAGGAAGGAGTCAAGGCTCAAATCTGGGGATTTAGCTTATTTTTAAATATTTGAAGGCACAGATAAATAAAATATGGGGTTTATCGTTTTCTCTTTTGATTGTTCTTCTTGTGCCTTTGATATCACTCACAGGGTGTGATACATGGGATAGGTCCTTATCTTACTTGAGGTCTCAAATGTGGACAATCTCCAAAGGCTGCTGTTCCTGCTTTAATTTATTAAAGTACCTGAGGAATCTGTATAATTTAGGGAGAATATCTTGCTCAAACCCAGACTGAGTGCATCTTAAGCTCATTCAGTGTCCATCTCTGAAGTTTCTACGTGGAGGAGAGCAGCTGAGTTTATCCACAGCTCCACCCTGAATCTGGACACATTGTGTGCCTGGGATGTCCCCAGACACCCTCAGTCTGCCTTCTTTCTTTGGGGTCACACACTCATAGAATCATAGAATGCTCTGGGTTGGGAGGGACCTTCAAGATCATCTACTTCCAATCCCCATGGGCCTTCCACTATCCCAGATTGCTCCAAGCCTCATCCATGCTGGGCTTGGACCCTTCCAGGGATGGGCCAGACACAACTTCTCCAAGCAACCTGTTTCAGTGGCTTGCCACCTTCACGAGGAAGAATTTCTTCTCCGTATCTGATCTAACCACACTCCCTCAATTTAAAGCCATTACCCCCTTGTCCAATCACTCCATGACCTTGCAAGAAATAAAGGAAAAAAGCCCTCTTCTTCTCATGCCTGTTCATGACATTCCAGAAGCCCATGACCTCCTTCCCTGGCTCATTTATGAGAGATTTGGATGTTGATTTCATACCTGTGAAAAGCAGGACAAAAGAGGGTTTTCGGACTCCTTCAGGCAGTTCCTGCTTTTGCAATTTGAGTGTGATGGGACCTTCATGTTCCTTCAGAAAGGAACATTCTTATCACAGTTCCTGTAGCTATTAATTACTTTTTGGATTACCTATAGGGAGAGAGGAATGAGCCAATTCCTTGCCACTGGGGAGGACCACAGGAATACCAGGAACTCTAGGGGAGGACCCTGGATATCAGCAAGCACCTCTCTGGACTGTTCATGACCCTGTTTTTCATACATAACCCTGCTGAAAAGATCAACCCACGGGGCAGAAATCATAAGTGATGAGTGTGGTGGCAATAAACCCTTTGTGATCTTCAACCAGCAGCTGGAAGAGTCCCCCCAAATAGCTCTCAGGGACTAATCACAGTGATTTGAGGCCACTTTTGCCACCCTGAATGCTGAGGTTGGTGGGATGGCTGGTGAAGGTACACCTACTTTGGGTGAAGTGCATGAGCAAAGGGAGAGGAATGTTCCCAGGAATTGATCTGTACTCACTTTTAGCAGATTCAATTAATAACCCCCAATCACAGAATCATTAAGGTTGGAAAAGACCTCCAAGATCATCAAGTGGTTCACCATTCCTACTAAACTATATCTACTTGATTTTTGAGCACTTCCCCACTTCCCTGGGGAGCCTGTTCCAACACTTAAACCACTTTCAGGGGACATGGAAACCCATCAGACACAGGAGCTGCTCCAGATTGGTCATAAACCACCCTCTGACAAGTGTGGCCCATCTCATCTTTCATTCCCAGGGCAGAGCAGCAGCTGGATGAAGCAGGAGGCTCAGAACTGTGTGACAGTCATTTATGCTTTGACATACAGGGAAATCTGTGAAATTTATGATTCTTCTACTGCAGATGGGACCTTCTCAAGCAGGACCCCACTTTTTTTTTGGAAACTGGGTTGTCTGAATGACTTTGTAGCTTATTAACTTGTTTTCTCAAACAGTGTAGTGTATAAACTGTAAAGATGTCTTTTGCTTTGTCTTCGCTTTATTTAAATTATGCTAAAATATACATTTTCTACATATCTGGAAAAGAAAATGAACTGAGCAGCACTATCAAGGAATATCCCCTGGCTGTAGCAACTGCTTCAGTGTTGTAACACAGACTTCCCTCATCTGAAAGGTGCTGCAGTCTCAAAGTCTCCAGATCACTTCATTTCCATGGTATTACTAAATGATAAATGCCAAAAATAGAGCAAGTATTGATTAATTAATAGATATTTGATACCTGTAATATAGCAGCATCTGGCAGCTCCAGGATTTCACAATGCCCTTTATTCACAATGCAGAACATAAGGATACATAAAGATGTAAAGATGAGACCCCAAACCTGCTCTCAGATGGGGGCAAAGCAAAGAAAATCCTAAACAATACTGGGAAAATGGGTCAGCACCCATGGGTAGCTTTGATAGTCACCTCACTGGAAGGTCTCTGTACCTTCATGGTCTCAAGCTGCACCAGGGTGGGTTAGGCTGGACATTGGGAGAAATTTCTTCACAGAAAGGGTGATTAGACATTGGAATGGGCTGGTCAGGGAGGTGGTGGAGTCCCTACCCCTGGAGGTGTTGACTCCTCAGGTCTTTTGTTTGTGTGTGACACAGTCTCTGTGTTACTTACGTGCTTTACCTTTGT
>JAWWTY010000077.1:149274205-149296849 GCA_035222235.1 Margarornis squamiger | reverse complement strand
CCTACCCCTGGAGGTGTTTAGAAAACAGCTGGACATGGCAATCAGTGCTTGGGGCTGGTTGATAAGGTGGTGTTCAGTCATGGCTGGACTCGATGATTTCAGAGGTCTTTTCCAACCCAATTGATTCCATGATTCAAGCCCTCTGTTTCACATGTTAATCTCCAATTCAAGCTAATCATGAAAGTCGTATCCCTTGTTGGTATATCCAGAAAAACTCTTCCCAGTCTTTCCCTCTCACCACTCGTACAACCAACCAAACACACTGAGACGAGAGATCTTGTCAAGAGCACAGATGGAGGGTCACTGAATGTGCTGTTTGTCATCTCTTTTTTCCCCACTTTGGTGTTATCTTTCCCTCTTCTAACATTTGACAGAAACCAATGTGAAAAAGAGGACAGAAAAAAAATTGATGGTGTTCAGGCCACTCTTGGTGGTGTGAATATGAAATGTTATGGTGCTGGAAAGGCAAAGGTCACCCTCCCTTCCTCTCTTCCACCTCTACTCACACAATAAATCTCACCCTCAGGCATAAATTAAGGACTGTTGCTTGTCAGTAACCTCTTTTTTTTTTTTCAGAAAGTTATCAGCTGCCTCGTTTAAAACTGGATATTCACACACTGCTAGGAGGTTTAGTCTTATTTTCTCAAGGTGTATGAATAAATTACCACAACTGAGGTGGAGAAGGCAGCAGAGAGGCACTGTGAGTGGGAAGTGAATGCCACGGGCACCCTCTCATGCTGTACTTTGTTGGTGCCCCAGGCACCCACGACTCATCTCCCAGGCTTCAATTCCAACAAATATTGGTGGTTGTTGTTGTTGTTATTATTGTTCTCTTTCCTGCTAATGTTTTGTAAGCCACAATAACGACACGATAACAACAAGCTCAGCCTGTTCAACAATATGTAAATATTTTCCTGTGGGAAATGAGATAGAAAATTCATGTCCACAGATTTCCAAAGGTCACTTAGGCATCCGTGTGTAAACACTGGTAATCTGCATCCCAGCTGCCTTCAGCAATAATTCCTGCTTAGGTGCTCACCAGGCATGGAGACCATGGGAAGTGAGGGATGGAAGAGGGATGGAGGGCAGACTGATGGGGAGATAAGAGAGGGAAGCACCAAACAAGAAACCAAAACAGAGGGGAGAAAAAGCTGTTTTGAAACAAGGGAGGTTCTTCAGACACAGAATTTGGTGGTCTGAAGTTATGCTGACTTGTATTCCCAGTGTCCCATAGTTATTCTAACTATGTATTCCCCAAATACTCATCTACATATCTCACAGATGATTTGCTCCAGGGCATTTTCCATCTTTTAGATAAATCATAGAATGATTTGGGTTGGAAAAGGACTTTTCAAGATTATTTAGTTCCAAACCCTTAGCCCCCCCCCCAACCCCCTAGACACCTTCCCACTAGACCAGGTTGCTCAAAAGCCTCATCCAACCTGGCCTTGAACACTTCCATGGATGGGCCATCCACAGCTTTTCTTGGCAACCTGTGCCGGGACCTCAACACCCTCAAAATATTTTCTGCCTGCTTTCTTACCACACCAGATGTGCAACCAGATGTGGGGGAAGAGTTGCAGGGAAGAAACTACAAATCTTTAAGAAATTCTACTCATGAACAGTCCCAGTGGCAGCTGCCTTGGGTGATAAAAACAAAACACTGTTTCAGCCAGGCTCAAGGTACCAGTGGAAACGGCCTCAAGTTGTGGCAGGACAGGTTTAGATCAGATATTAGGAGAGATGTCTTCACAGAAATGGTTGTAAAGCGTTGGAACAGGCTGCCCAGGGAAGTGGTGGAGTCACCATCCCTGGAAGTGCTCAAAAAAACACACTTTTTGAGTGTGGCACTTGAGGATGTGGTTTAATGATGAACATGGTGGTGGTGCTGCACTGACAGTTGAATTTCATGACTTAAAGGTCTTTTCCACCCTTAGTAGTTGTAGGATTCTATTATTCTACTTTTCCCCAGTTCAGGGGGTGGCTCCATCACCTCTGTAGCTCTCCTTTACACCATCCAGCTTCCAGAGGAGAAGGTCACCATGCACAGAAAATGCTTTGTTGGGGTGACCTTCATGCCATGGTCCAAATTCACGATGGGGCCAAATCCAGTCATTTCTTGAACACCACCACGGATGGTGACTCCACCACCTCCCTGGGCAGTCCATTCCACTGCTCCACTGCCCTTTTCCTACTCCTCTGGCAGCACACCTATGGTATGTGGGCTTATTTTTGCCCATTCCACACCAGAAGTTCTTGCAGCCCATGCTCAATGGTGAGTACAACAGAGGAGGTTCACACCAACCATGCTTATTTGCCCTCACTGCCTGGCCGTGCCTTCTCCACTCCACAGCCTGAAAGTTTCCTTGTTTACCTCTGATTTCCATGTGGGTTTTGATTACCCACACCCTCCTGGCCTGTTTTTCTGGAATATAGTTCTTCTTTCTCTTTTCACAGTTAATACAGAAGTAACTCTGCCTGCATTGTCACCTTGTTCTCTAGAACTCCCCATCACCAGTCCTTACCTTTGTCTATCACACTGTAGAACGTTGCTTCCTACCTGTACCCCACAGAAGGATTTCTTTCTCTTGCCACATTTATTTAAAGCTCAGCTTGGGTCCACCAAGCCAAAACACCTCGCTGGTTCACAGAGTCTGTGCATTGGCTGGAGTTAAAAGCAAGACTGGCTCACTGGGAAGGGCAATGCAGGCAGAAGACACTGCTCAAACAATTCCTGGCCCTGGGCTTATGCAAAGCCAGCTCATTCAAAATGTCTTCAAGCAGAGTCAAAGCCAAAATTGGACCTGGGGGGTGGGGCAGAATGAAGGAAGGTGAAGTTGACACTGAGCCCTTGTGTCATGACTTATAAAAAGGCTGCAGAGAAATGGTGAAACTTCATTTGGAGCTGCAGAAGTGCAGTCAGGTGCAGAAGGTGATGGACTAATCCATGTGATGATCTCATAAGCTTAGAGCTCAGTAGGTGGGTGGATGGTCCTGAGACATGTTCTCAACTACTTATTTTTTTGTTATGTAGATAGAAGAGTTAAAGATGAATCATTTGTCTCAACTCAGACCTTCCAATATCTGAAGGGAGCCCACAGGAAAGATGGAGAGGGATGATTTACATGAGCCTGGAGTGACAGGACAAGGGGGAATGGTTTCAAACTGAGAGAGTAGCTTTAGATTGGACATTAGGAAGAAGTTCTTCTCTGGGAGAGGTGGGAAGCCCTGGCACAGGTTTCCCAGGGAAGCTGTGGCTGTCCCATCCCTGGAAGTGTCCCAGGCCAGGTTGGATGGGGCTTGGAGCAACCTGGGCTAGTGGAAGGTGTCCCTGCCCATGGCAGAAGGGTTGTAATTAGATGATCTTTTAGATCCTTTCCAACCCAAACCATTCTATGATCCTTGTTGAGGATTCCCATGGAGGAGGAGATTTTGCGCACCACATTCTGCACCTGATTTATTTTAAAAATACTTTGTTTTGCCAGGGCTTTTTTTCAGCTGACACATTTTATTGTCTTCATTGACTCTGAGTTACATTTTTCTACTCAGGCGAGGACTCACACACTTCTTTATGTCATACATCCTTTGTCTTTAAGGCTATTTATTTGCATCTCTGGAGAGTGATGTAGTGCCACCAGTTCTGGAAAAGATTGAAAAGATTAAGAGCACTGATATGACAAAAAGAAGTGCCTGCCAGAGAGGAAAACCTCAAGACTTCTTTAGTTGGATGCAGAGTTTTGGCCACAGAATGTAAAAGAGAGTGGGTTTGTGTGTTCATGAGGTTGGTGGTTGGAACCTCTTCTTGTACCTCTGCTCACTGGGGAAGTGGGAATAATTCCCCCTGAATTTGCAGGGCTTGAGGCACAATGAGACACAGAGCGGTGGTCCTGGACCACAGGAACCAAGAGGATGGGTGGGAGGTGCTCAAATAACTCTGAAATACTCATTTTAAAGTTTTCTTTAAGCAGGCACTGAACTTGCAGTACCTAAGAGAGGGTGTTTCAACAGTGGGAAAATGTCACAGCATTTTGGTGGATCCAAATCTTTGTCCTTCCCTCGAGCCCTCTGGCAAAGCACAGTGCAAAGAACAGCAAAGCCCACATCACTCCTGCAATGTGAGTTATTATTGCAACCAGTTTGGGGCTGGGAAAGGAGAGCTCAGACTTGTTCAGGATGACTCCAGTGATCAGTATGAGTTTCCCAAAACCTCATTGCCCCTTCCCAACGTCCTGACAAAGAGCCTCTCCCTCCCTTCACGGAAGTTTTACAAGGATGTCAATATTGAAAGAACAAAAAGAGGGAGACACTCCCTGTTCTCACCAACTCTCTCACAGGTTTTCAGTGGAAAAGGATGTGTAGGGGAAAGATGTCCAGCATTGCTCAGGATTTTTCAGTCTAAGCCTCTCTCAAAAGTTAAGTTCTGTCCTCATCAGAATGTAGTGGCTCCATATAAAAAAATGGATGAGCTCAGTGCTCCATGTTATGTCCCAAAGTCCCTTGAAGCTTTAATTTTTTAAAATTTTAATTCAATTTAACTTATTTTTTTTAAAATTTAGTTTATTTTTAAATTGGTTTTAATTAAAATTAATTCCATATTTTGAAATTGCAATTTTTAGAATGGAAAAATAATGGAGAAAAGGTTCCTTCACCAAAACCAAAGGATTTTGATATCAAACACTGGTGGGTTTTTTCCTGCAGAAAGGAATTATATGCAGACCTGAAAATTCCTGAAATAACTGAGTGGTTGCAGGGACATCCTATCATGGATTCAAACTACAGCCTGAGCACAGTGTGAAATACATCATTCACTTATTGCCTCTTATGCTGCTTTCATTTTGAGGTGGGTTATGAGGGCAGATCTGTGGGTTGGTGTTCCAAAGGCAGAGAGCTCAACATTCCCATAACCTAAACAGGGTCCTTCATGCTGGTTTGGGAAGGTTCTGGTTTGCCAAATGATGATCCAAGTCCATGGAATTTGATTTGCTCTGCTAACCAGTGAGAATGAAGGGAGGGAGGTTAATTTGAATTTGAGAAGTAGAAGACCATTTGATTCGAATCCAGCTTCCCTGATCCCAAAAAGAGATCTTTGAATTCCCCTGTCAGATGCCCATCTTGGCTGGCTGCCTCCTGCTGACCCTCTGGGAATGGAAATCCCTCTTTGCTCCAGTCCTGGCACAGGCAGGGAAATATTTTCCAGTTGCAGCTCGTCGGGGAAGGCAGGAAAGATCTAGGAACTAAGGATTCCTCCACCTTTTATTCCATGGGGATTTAAACCTGTTTACTAGCCTGGATCCAGCCTGTGATGACACTGCAAACCTGCTTAAGAGCATTAGACAGTTTGCCAGCATTTATCCACTCAGCAGTGACTCCTAATTCCCATTACAGGCAAATCCCCATCTTTCACTGCTGCTTGATTACAACGGTGATTAATTTGAAAGTCAACATATTTACCCAAAATACAACATCATTAAAAAGACTAAACATAAACCTGCATATTTGCAAATATCTTAACTTGACGTGATTAGAACAAACAGCCTCCCCTCTCCTCTGGATCCAGGCACACGAGCTTCTCTACCTTTCCATTTTCCTGCCAATAGATGGCACTGGTATTTTCTCCATGTTTTACTGCAATAGTAGATTTCCATATGATACCTCCTGCCCTCACTCAGCTTCTCAAAGGGCTGAATTGCTCATTTCCAAGGGGATGTTTTATTCTTAGAACATACAGAATATCACTCCAGTTTTGCTTTAGGGTAGTAAATCTTTGCATACTTCATAAAGCCCTGATGCCGTGAGACTGACTTTTTCCCATTGTGAGAACAAAATGAATTTAAAGTTTTCATTTCCATACTGATGGGAGAGTTCACCAGGAAAAAGCCTGTAGGATCTCTGGATAGGGTGCCTTAAAAATCCTCTGGCTTTTACTCCATCATCTCTATGAAAATAGAAAGATGCTGCTCTTTTTTCAATTATATTTTTATTTGAAGAATGAGCAGTGGGTTGCATGAAAAGCAGAGATATTAAAAAGTGTGAATAAGATCCTCAGTTTATTTTCCTGTACCCTCATAAATACAGAAAGTGGTGAAGGTTCCCTTTTCATACTGTGTAAGCCAGCTCAGCTTTTCTAATTAAAATTATATTTTAGGAAAATATATTTTATTATCCTAGCAAGTGCTCTTGTCTTGTCAGTGTAGAATCCTCTTGAATTAAAGCAAAAATTCAGCTGGTTGCTGTCACCCCAAACAATTTTTAGCTTCGTTTGCCTGTGCTTAAGAGAGGATGTTGTTGTGAATGGCTCCTCCAGTGTGAGGGAGGATCAATGGATTTGGATTTATAAATTGAAGAACCACAGAATGGTTTGGGTGGGAAGGGACCTTTAAGATCATTTCATCCCAGCACCCGTGGCATGGGCAGGGACACCTTCCACTATCCCAGGTTGATCCAAGCCCCATCCAACCTGTCCTTGCATGATTCCAGGGATGGGGCAGCCACAGTTTTTCTCTGACCAACCTGTGTCAAGGCCTCTCCACCCTCACAGGGGACAATTTCTTCTTAATATCTAATTTAAAACTACCCTCCTTCATCATAAAGCCACTCCCCCTTGTCCTGTCACTGGGGTGCTTTGTCATGTGTGCTGCAAACTGAAGGGGATTCAAAGGGAGCTTTAGGTGACTCCATCAACTGTGGAGTGTAATTAAGAAACATGCAAATCTTCTTATTTCCATATATTGGCCTTGCTCCTCCACTGCACCCAGTCCACACGGATTTGGGAGACACTTAAATCAATGGCAGGTCAGCAATGGGAAAGTTCCCCTCGTGTTGTTCTGACACGACATCAGGTCACGATTAATGAGTGATGGCAGGAACCCAAAGCAACAAGTGGGTCCTGGCCCCTGTCATGTTTGTTCTCCTCAGATCTCTGCATTCTGGATAGGCCTGCTTAAATACAGCAGGTAATTGTCAGCTGGTCCAGGGCAGAAGGATTTTGCTGTTGCAATTTTATGCCTTTAACAATCGTGGAGTCTCCATTTGCTACCACAGAACTAATTAACAAGGCAGTTAAAGCACGTGGGTTTTGACATGGGAGCAACAGAAGGGGCAGAAATTAAAGCACTACAATTAATTATGTTTGCCTCTCGGAGCAAGGCACTGGTGTCCTGGGATTTCCTGTCTGTCTTTGCTCCCTTTGTTCATCTCCCTCCTTGGTAATAATGCAACACTTGTAGAAATTAATTTAGTGGAAATTGATTAAAGGTGGACATTGTTTGCCCAGGAAAGTAATTGTCTATGACATCTGGAGATGGGAGAGATGTGCATGTTCATCTTCTCTTCTTGAGCTGGAAGTGTTAGGGCAGAGGAGGTGATCTCAGCCAGGAAACATGGAAAGAAGGAGAAATAAAATCAAGGTTAAACAGAAGGGAAGTGAGTTCAGCAGCAGCATCCAGTGAGGGAAAGAACCTCATAGAATCATTGAATGGTTTGGGGGGGAAATGGACTTCAAGACTGTCTTGTTTTCAACTCCCCTGCCCTGGGCAGGGACACCTTCCACTACCCCAGGTTGTTTGGAATATGTTTGGAATGTGATGATCTTTAAAAACCCTTCCAACCCAGGCCATTCCATAATTCTATGATTTTCCCTTCTATTCTTGTATCACTATAAGATCAGTGTGAGGGGAATCTCTCCAGTCAGATGGTTTCCCTGGTTCGTGTCCCATCCTTGGTACACCCTCAGTGGATGAAGAAGGCTGTCCTCCTTCATCCACTTCTCATGCAATGAAAATGAGAGTAGGAGTTGAGAGAGTCCAGGATCACAGCAGAAAGCAGGGATTGCTCTGCAGTTTGACATCACACCCATGAGCTGATGGAAATTGTCTCAGTCTGAAAGCCAAGTGTAGTGGAGGCTCAGATGACTCATCCAGCCATGTGCAAGAAAACAGGCAGGGAGGGAAAGGTGATTAATTATAAGGCAAATGAGGAAAGGTGATCATAGGAAAACACAGAGGGCAAAACCTAAGGCCTGAAATTACAGATGGAAAGTAAGAAGAGCCTGTTCTGATAACCAAGGTCCCAATTGTCTCAAAAAACTTGAGCAATTTTCCCAGTGTTAGTGGGGTCTGAGATCTCAAATGAAAGAGAACAGAGCAAAAATCAGAAAGAAGAAGTTGGAAATGCTGCAGCTCCATGAGGGATTATAAAAATTGGTTCTTCTCTCTCACACATAATTTTATCTCTCTATTTCTTTAATATTTATTCTTTTTGTCAATCAGACAAATTATTCTGAAGTACTTTTAACACTTTTTCAGAGTACCATCTGTTTGTAGGATAATTTCCCCCAAGTCCTTACAAGGACTGTAATAACCCCTTCATCTTAACTTTTATTATTTGGTTTCCAACTGCCTTATCTCCCAAGCAACAGCATGGGGAAATATGTGAATTAACAAATAGCAGTTCCCCACTATTGCTACTGAAATTATTCATCAAAACTGGATTAAGTTTCAACTACCTCATCAGGGCATGGTATTCACACAGGTTTGCATCAGTTTGGGCTGGAGTTATGAGAACAGAAGGGCAGGAGCAGGTTCAGGCCAGGCACATCCTGTCTCCAAAATAAGCCAAATATGAATGTCTGGGAAAGAGTAAGAACAGAGCAGGTAGAGATGATCTAGACAGACTTGATTTTCTCCCATTTTCTGACCATTTCTAGTTCCATGCCTGAGTTTGTCTCTTTATTTATTATTTATTATTATTATTAAGTTATTATTTATAACTTGCCCATTTTATTGATCTGCAACAGGAATCTTTTCTGAGGGTTCATACAACCTCAAAAATTGGCTTGAACTCATGTTGCCATCTTGCAACAAAAATAACCCTTGAAGAAGCTTTCCAGATCTACAGCTCTACTGGTTTGGGCAGGGATGGAGTTAATTTTCCTCATCACAGCTTGCACAGGGCTCTGTTCTGGATCTGGGATGAAAACAGTTTTGATCTTACACAACATCAAGGATTTTTTTTGCTTCTCACTCTGCCCCACCAGCAAAAAGATTGAGGGTAGAGAAGAAGATGGGAGGGGACAGAGCTGGGGCAGCTGATCCCAAGTGGCCAAAGGGATATTCCATACTAGATGATGTTATTCCATACCAAATGATGTCGTGCCCAGCAATAAAAGCTGGGGGAAGGAGGGACGTGGCACTTTCTTTTGTTCAGCTCAGGAATTTTCACACTTTTACCTTTTTGATTCTCTTCTCCATCCCACTGAGAGGGAGCAAGGGAGAGGCTCTGTGGGGCTGAGGTTGGGATTAAACCACAACAAGATCTCCTTTTAGAAATCATGTCCTTTTGCCAGTTTTGTATCTGCCTTCCAGTCATTGCATTTGTTCACCAAGTTCTAGCACAAGAGATGGTGACTGGTCAACCCTTGTCCAACTTCCCTAAAGGCTTATTTTCTTACAGCAGTAAGAAGAGGGACACACATCTCATGGAAAAGAGGAGAAAGGTGGGATATCTTGAGCTGAAGAGTGGAGGTAAACTTTTAATATATGTATATATGCAGTACTGAGGGTGGTTAAGACAGGTTGTTCCATACACCCATCACACAATATTCTGTCTGGAGCAAAGAGGATATTTGGTGCTGTTACAATATTCAAAGTGGTACTTAGCCTTCAAAACCACCAAAATCACCTTCCAACTACTTCTCCCTCCTCTGTCGAGGAAGATAATCCCAAATATATGGCAGACCTGTGCTGAGACCAAGAAAATGTGCCCATAGGACATCATAACAGCACTTGCCTCTGTCATAGATGAGATGAAGAACATGGGCCCTGTGCTCGACCTTGCTGGGAACCAAACTCCCTATATGGTGGTTTCCACACTTCAGTAGCAGCCCCTTTGATGTTCACTTTCCAATGTTGGATTAAACGTTATATGAGGACTTTGCCTTTCAAATTCTTTTTGCTGTATTTTGTAAATTTGCCTGCTCTGCAAAGAGCAGAACAAGGGCTTTGTTCTTTTACTGTAACTGTGAGACAATGTCAATAGATAAGGCTGTGTTAAAACTTCAAGCTCATATTATTTAGACTTAATTCCATTAAACTTTTTTTTTTTTTTTGTGCTTTTGTTGGCAGTTTTCTGTTAAGGTCATTCAGTTGGACTTTTGCTACTTAATATATGGGAGTGCTTCAGTTGCCAAAAATCCAAGGTGAGTCAAAGGAAAAGGCTGCTCAGGTAGATCAGAGGATGTGCCAGCAAACCACCAACCTCAGCCAAGTGGCTGCTGCCAACCCCAAACAAAGATTCTTTCATCAGTTCATTGTTTTATCCTTGTCTTCTCTTTATGGGTGCTCTGGCCACTTGCAGAGAAGGGGGGAACTCAACTGACTTCAAGAAATTTCAGTGGTGTAGCAAGGTTCCATGAGCACTGAGAGTTTTTCAAGGGACAAAATTTAATTGTTACTTATTATGAATTTTTTTTCCTCTGTCCAAAATGTACGAGTTTTAAGAACAGCAAATATTTTCCTTTATATATATGAAAATCATAATAAGACATTATGGGAGGAAGGTTGCTTTACAAAAACACATAATCACAGAATGGTTTGGATTGAAAAGGACCTTTAAAGGTCATCTAGTCCAACCCTCCTGCAATGAGCAGGGACACCTTCAAACAGACCAAGTTGCTCCAAGCCCTGTCCAAGCTGACCTTGAACACATCTACCACCTGTTCCAGTGTTGCACCACCTTCACCCTAAGAAATGTATTCCTTATATATAGTCTAAATCTTCCTTTTTTTTTTAGTTTAAAGCCATTACCTCTTCTCCTGTCACACCAGTCTTGTTACCACCTTTCTTATAGACCCCCTTTAAGCACAGAAGGGCTTGTACAACATCCAGTAATATCCCTCTCAGAGCTGCCTTCACATCAGATATAAGCTTTGCATTTTGGATGAGGTCTAAGGCTTGGAAGACACCACCTGGCAAAGAAAACCCAGGAAGAGGAGGGTGCTTGAAGCTCAAACTGGTTTTGAAACAGGCTGCAATCACTTAGAGTCATGGAATCATTAAGCTTAGAAAAGACTTCCAAGATCCTCCAGTCCAAGCTTTGGCCAAACAAGACTCCAGCCTCACTTTTGGTGGGTTCATGCATTGAGATACAGAATACATTGAAAAGGTTTTAGTACAACCTCAGCAAACCCAAGAATCTCTGGCTGCCAGCCCAGGTGTATTAACACTCTTGCCAAGTGCTGACCTGTCTGTCACAAAGACCTCTGGGTCTGCCACAAGGTGGAATTAATTGGAGGGAAAGTTCTCCATTGATTTCAGTGGGATCTGCATCACATCTCAGTGTTGGAGCCTTAAATGCACATTATATAGATTTTAGTATAGCTTTTTAGCACTTTGGGTAGAGCTTTGGTCTGTTAACACCTCTGTACAAGATTCTTGAAATATTGTTTATTATTTCTCATCAATAATTTCAATAGATGGAGATTTTTTAGCAAAGGAGAGAACATCTTTGTAGAGAATGTACCTAGAAGAGCATAACAGGCAGACTCTGATATATCCCAGTCAAAACTACCCAAGGAGGATTCAGAAGCCTTGAAACCAGTCCAAGCAGAACAGAGGACCATGATGAAGACATAGATGGGAGGAAAGAGGGGTCTTGTACCGCCACCAACTCAAATCCAGGAGGTCCAAGAGGATGAACAATATTAGGGCTGGGAGTATCCCATGAGGGAATGGTTAGATACTATAATTACTTAGCATTATAAAATTAGAGAAACCTATGCTGTGGGAGGGGCAATGTGCCATGTGTATATTGTGCCCTTAAAGGACTGTTCCTTTCCTTTCTACGCTAAAATTGTCCAGAGAATTATTTCCCCATTTTTAAGCAACAGTGTGAAGGAGGAGCCACTTCTGAAGTGACTTATCAGGGCCAAAGCAGTGTCAAACTCACTCTCTGCTTTCATTTGCTCCAGGTCTGAAAGTGGAGGTGGCAATAAATACCTTCAAATGTCAGTGGAGGGCTTCAATTCAGTGGATTTGGGATGTTTCTGCAAACAGACATTCTCAGTGGCTTGGTTGGTGTCACTGCAGAAGTGATTCTGGCATATTTCTATTCCTGAAAAGATCACCTGTAATAATGTGAGATGGGGACATCTGGAACTGTAGCAAAGACCAAACCTTACAAAGTCCAGACACTGAGGTGTTTCAGGACCTCCCAGCTCCACTTTCTCAATATCCTACTGCTTTTTTTCCTGACTTTTCTTGAGAAGAAGGCATTCTGTGATCTAAGTGGAAAGCAGAAACAATCACACCTAACCAGGAGCAGACAAAGGTCATGAATAAACAGAGAGTCTGGGTTTCCTGACATTGGATGAGATGTCAAAGCTCTTTCAGTGCATGTGTTCACCACGGTGCTGCTGCCCTTTCAAGCTCCATTTGGATCTCACTTAATGAGTTTTAAAACGACCAGAGAAGATGTTAAATTGATGATGTTTGTATTAGAAAAAGATATTTCAATATGGGTCAGAATAGACAAATACCACTGTGTGATGAGTTCTAACTGTGTTCAGTCATGCACAGGAGCAGCTCTGAGAAATCTGCTTGTCAGCATCTGTGCAGAAGGCTTTTTTTTCCTCAAAATACGTGTTTCTTTGGAGAATGAATAGAAGCAAACAGAGGATTGCCATGGAATCTCCTTCTTTAGAGGAAAATACAGGAGGCAAAAATAATGCAAATCAGAGTGAAAGACTCCCAAGAAAATTGCTCTGATTTATACAGAAGCAGATCAACTAAATACCAAGAAACATATGCAAGGCAGTAAACTGTCATAAAACAGCACTAAAAGATGAACTTCCTACTAAAAGATGGACTTCCACCAAAAGATGGAAAAAGTGAGACAGACAACTTCATTGTCCCCCTGGGTCTGCAGTGGATGAAGTAGAAGCTCTTGTTGCTATCACAGACTATGGTGACAACATTTTGTAAATCTCTTTACTTTGGTTATTTCTTTGTGAACTGTTTAATTGACACCCTTTTGCCATTACAGGCAGACCTGTATATTCCTGGAATATTTGGAAAATTCATTACCATCCTGCTGAAGAAGCTCATTCCTGGATCTTCTGTGGGTTGTATCACAGAATCATGGCAGAAAGGCTTGGGTTGGAAGGGACCTTGAAGACCACACAGTTTTAACCCCCCTGCCATGAGCAGGGATGTCACCAACTCGACCACACTGCTGCAGGGATGTCACCAACTCGACCACACTGCTCCAACCTGGCCTGGAACACTTCCAGGGATGAGGCAGCCACATCTTCTCTGAGAAACCTGCACCAGAGCCCTCACCACAAGCACAGAAAAGAATTTCTTCTTGAAATCTAATCTAAATCTCTCCTTTTTGACTTTCAATTGCAGACATCATCCACCTAATTCATGTGTGTGGTGCAGAGATGGAATGCTCAGAGAAAGGGGCAGATTTACATTTCTGTGCTTTATTATCAAGCTCTATATCAGATCTTCTTGCCAGTTTAGCATCTCGAATGCCCCTTCCCATCAATGCTAAAAGAAAAACTGCTATAGTAGAAGGGCATGGTGTTTTACATTTCCAAGTTCATCTGTGATATGCTGTTAAACACAGATTGAGGTATAAGATGCAATTATTCTGGAACCAGGGAATGATAATAGGATGGCTGTACCTGACCTGACTTTGAAGTGTGGTTAAAACCTGCTAAGAACAAGAAGAAATTTGGCTCCCTGATGCTCGTTTTCAGGGGTAAAAAGTGAACCGCAGAGTAAAACAGAAAAAATATTCTCTTATTACCAGGAGTTATTCAAGGATTTGATGGAGGTATGCAACAGGGATGTGAACTGCAAAATCAAGTGATAGATCCAGGGCAGCACAGTTGAAAATCCCATTGTGAGCTTCTTAAAATGCTGTTTTTTCTTAAGTGCATCGAGAGCTTTCGAAATCTAAAGACGGAAAAGGCACTCGCTGCTATTATAAAAGATTCCTCAATAATTGATTCACTATGCTAATCCTACTCCAAAATCAACCTATATTCTTCTTTTAGCCTCTGCTACTCAAAAGTACTCACAGAAATGTTAAAAAGGAACTGCTTGAAACATTCTACATGGGAAAAAAAAAAAACAAAAACAAAAAACAAACTTATCTTTCTGGTTGCTCTATCTTTGTTTATGCATTTGTTCTTAGTGTGTGGTTGCAATTATTTTATTATCTCCTTCTTTCATAAGTTCCAGTTTCTTCTCAATATGATGGTCAACATTTTATACCAGAAAGCCAACCTTTCCATTTTGAAATTCCAAAGAGCAAGAATGACACGGATTTAAGAAGCTGTCTTTTTGTGGCTCCATGTATTGGCAATGTCCATAATCATGTGGTCCATCTTCCATCACTCTCATACCCATTGACCACACCAGGACCACTGGACCTGTAAAACTCCATCCTACAGAAGCTTCGTCAGTGCATCCAGCTCTCCTCCCTGGAGAAAATAAAACCAGAAAAGGAACCCTCCCAAACCAAGGTATGTTTCTGCCAAACTGAATCAGACCTGTGGTCTTCCATTAGAATAATTGCCTTGGGGAAGGATATAGAATGCATTTTTTTAGAGAACTAGAGGGAAAACCTACATCCCAGTGTGGTGATCTAGACACCAGACCAACCCTTGTTCTCTTTTTTTCCCAGGACTTTTAAATTCAGAGAAAAGCAAGTAATTCCCTTGCTGAGAAAGCCCAGCCATGGAAAAAGTTGTGCCTGCTTCTAGAGACCATACTAGAGGCAGTGGGTCTGTGAATCATGGAATCCTGGAATGATTTGGGTTAGAAGGGACCTGCCATGAGCAGGGACATCTTCTACCAGACCAGGTTGGCCTTGAACACTTCCAGGGATGGGACAGCCACAACTAAGGACACATCATTTGTCTGGGACACAGTGAGCACTCCCTGGAGAGATCCATAAAGCACAGTTTCCACCTACAGCACAGGCAATATTGGCCTGGCAGCCAGAGCAACTAAAGACTCTCTCCAGCAGCTCCTGTGGACCTTCAAGCTCAGCAGAAGTCACTACTTTGCAGAAAAGCAAGTTCTAGCCACCAGCAGACCTGCCACATCTTTATAATTCTGCATTCCTTGGCCTCTGCTGCATTTTTTTCTATCTCATCTCATCTTGTGTCTCATCTCATCTCATCACATACCTCATCTCATCTCTAATCCATGAAAGAAAAATCATCTTGCCTGTCACTCAGGGAAGGTTGGTGCCCCCCATGTCAGCCCACGCTGCTTTGTCCATGTTGTACCAGCAGGACCATCCGAATGGCTGCAGGAAGGACCTTCCTGTTCACAGTGAGGGACATGCTTCTAACACAGAAACACCACCTGAAGACATTATAGGCAGGATGAGGTTTCCCAGTCTTGTCTCAGCAGTTAGCAAGTCTTTGATAGGGAAAATAAAATATCTGATGGGTTTAGTTTAATATTTATCAAATAAAATCCAGATGAGCTCTAGCTGCTTGGTTGGCAGAGCAATAACTCAGAACTGACAAAATCCCTGAGGTGAGAGCCCTCTTTGATGACACTTGCAAGTCAAGTCCTGTGTATGAATTGTCACACCGTTATCAGGTTTAAAGCCAGTTTTGTAGATCCCACTTCTCATAATTATCTGCAATAAAGCAGAGCAAAAACCAATTTGTCAATTGTTTCCTCTGTCAGCTGAAATATTTTCAGCATCTCCCCCTTCCCTCGATTTCTTCAAGCAATGAGGTGAATTTATAGGATTTAACTGCAACTCGGAGACTATTTTGTAAGACCAGAAGTCATAAAGCAAACCTTACATGCCTTGGTAGATACCCTACAAACCTCATGATGGTTTTTGTGCCTTCAAGGGTAGGGAGAATACAATGGCTTGGCTGAGAAGAAGAGAAGGGAAAGAGAGACATGCAGAAAGCAGGTAGGACATGAACAATTATGGAATCATTTAGGCTGGAAAAGGCCCTTAAGATCATTATTGCACCTTGTAAAGATTCACAGACTGTGGAAGCTGCTCATCATGAAAATGCAAATGACTCGTTCTGTTCGATCTGGAGAGACAGCAAAAAAAATTAGTCAAGGAGTTTCCAGAGTTGCCAGGAGAAGTGTAAAAGCAGATGATCACATCACATCACACACAACCAGCTTGAAACAGGCACTGATTTTTTTATGAACTCATCTGCCATGTGAGGAAGAGAGACATTTTAATGGGAAAAGGGGAAGGAGACAGTCAAAGAAGGGAAGGGGAAGAAGTATTAGGAAGGGATATAGCACCTCTTTTTCTTGCCATGATAACTTCTTTTTCATTTCTTGATGATGCTGAGCACACCCTCTGGTCATGAAAGTGAAAGAAATTGTCAAAATTCAATCATTAAGTGCATATTTGATTTCAAACATGACCACACCTGCTGTAGGAAGGATGGGACATTTGAGATACCTGTCTGAAATGCCACTCTCATGCAAGTGGGAAAAGATATCAGAAAGCCATTCAAGGATGGTGAGGATTATTGTCCGTATTTTATTTGGGAATTAATCTCTGAATTTAATTCCTACCATGCTTTGTTAGGGTGAGAAAATAATTCAGACAATGTGCACCACCTTGCAAAGGGGCAGCCAAAAACTGGGCCACCCTGCAAGAGTTAAGGGAGTGTTGTTGAGACCTCTGTCCTCAGGTTCTTTTCACTGGTAGGGAATATTAATAGGGCCATCATTTCTATATATTCAGAACAAATGATAAGAGTTACAGACCCCCACTCTTGACACCCAATTCCTTTCAGCCTTCAGGAATTTGATTGAGGTTTTATGGCTGACTGAAATATCCACAAGGAATTTTGTACCTTCCTTTTAACAGCCAGAATGACACCTGCCAAGGAATTATTGAATTTCAGTAAGGGCATTTGCCTGTTCCTGCTCTGGAATATTAAAAGAAAATAGAGGTGAAGGAGATGATGAGTGAAAGAATAAGAAAGAAAATACCTTGGACATAGGAAAGAAAGCAAACAACTGCCCCCAGAATAAAACCCAGGTGAGCTTTTTGTTTTGTTTTGTTTTGTTTTGGGAAGGGATGTTTTTTTTTGAGGTAGTGCCCATTATTACTGAGATTGCATTTAGCTGGAATGGGCCAATTCTGATCATAAAACAGTGCCTTCATCTCAAAGAGACTGACAATCACTGTATAAATCAAGGAGAGTATGGCACTTAATTCCATCATAGTTCCTTAAATCTTTTCCCAGCAGGTGCTGGGTTCAGCTGCTGCACCAGTGCTCTTGTTGGCTGCAGGACATCAGGGCATGAGCCCCCGTGGTGGAGGAAACCACCAGTCTTGCTGGCATTTGATACCCTCAGACACTCCCACAAACATCTGATTTTAGTCTTCTAAACGACCAGCTGAGAAAGGAGAGTTGGGCACATCTTCTTCATGAGGA
This sequence comes from Margarornis squamiger, assembly GCA_035222235.1. Classification (NCBI taxonomy): domain Eukaryota; kingdom Metazoa; phylum Chordata; class Aves; order Passeriformes; family Furnariidae; genus Margarornis; species Margarornis squamiger. Next base: position 149,279,394 of record JAWWTY010000077.1, on the reverse strand, counting down.
GGACAGATTATTTCCCCAGTCCATGGATGGTTTGAGTTGGGTTGCCCTTCCTGGCTGGACTCTTCCAGGCAGCTTCAAGCTCAGTGCGTGGAATTCACGTAGTAAAGCCAGACCTACATTTTATTTCTTCTCTGTCAGGAAGATTCATCAGGTACTGCAGCAGCCCTGCTCTTTCATTTCCTCCAGAGAAGCCCTGCAGGTCTGTTCTGGGCAGCCTAAATGGAGCAGACAGCTTCATAAACTCCTTCATGATTGACTTGGCACTGAACGAGCCTGTCAGGAGACACAGTTTACTGTAATCAATACCTCCTGCTGCGCTGCTGAGCTCTTCTCAAAAGGGTTGCAACTCCTCTGGTGTTGCCCATTAGTGGTCTGGAGGAGACAAGCAGAGGCTTTTGATGTTTTTCTGTATCCCCTGAGTAAAACCTCACACCAAGCGGCTTCTGTGTTTTTCCTGTCTGAGTTTCCAGGAGACATCACCTCCTTCCAGGTTGCGTCTCTTCTGTGACCTCACTGGTCCAGGCTCCTGGTTCTGTGTTCTGAGAGGAGGCAACAGCAAAACTGGGCAACCTCCAAGTCAATTTTGCAAAGTGATTAGATCAAGATGCAATCTGCCTTTCTTTTCCCTTTCCTAAAATGTCTCTTACACAGGTTTATTCCTATCCTCAACTCTGGGTTTGATGTCTGGAGACATCCCTCTGCAAATCTCATTTCCGATAAGTCACCATTAATTGGTTTATTCTTCCCTTGTTAGTTCTGTTTTTAACTTCTGTTCTGGCTGCAGGTTCAAAACACATTTTGTTTCTCAGGTCCTCCATATTCCAAGAATGGCTCATGGAAGAGACATATTAAATTGCTGCAGCTCACTCTCCATTATTTTTATTGCTCTCAGACGTGGTTGCAACAAGGTAATCATCTTCCAGAAAGAAGAAAAGTTGTAAGGACAAGACTGGAAGTTCATGTGACCAGTAAAACATACCTATTACCTTCCACATGAAGGCATCAAACAGCTCCTCATCTCATCCTAGTAGCATGGGATGCACTGAATACAGGGAAGAGAAGGTTTGGGAAGGTTTGGGGAGGTTTGGGGAGATTTGGAGAGGGGAGGTTTGGGGAGGTTTGGGGAGGTTTGGGGAGATTTGGGGAGGAGAGGTTTGGGGAGGTTTGGGGAGGTTTGGGGAGGGGAGGTTTGGGAAGGGAAGGGAAGGGAAGGGAAGGGAAGGGAAGGGCTTACCAATATACTTAATAATGTACTTTAATTTTTTGTATGGGTAAAGTATATTATTAAGCACATTTTCCAAATGACTCTTAAACACTGATGGGCATGGGGCATCAATCACATCTTAGGAAGGCTGTTCCAGTGTTTGATTACATTTTCAGTAAAGAAATGCTTTCCAGTCCCCAGTCTGAACCTCCCCTGATGCATCTTTAAATCAATCCCACACATCCCATTGTTGGATCCCAGACAGAATCGCCCAGCACCTCCCTCTCCACTTCCCTTCTCTGGGAGCTCTGGAGAGCAATGAGGTTCTCCTCAGCCTTCTCTTCTTGAAACTAGACAAGTCCAAGTTCAAGAGAAGACTTCGTTCAGCAGCCCACAAATCCTAAGGGTAGATGGAGTAACAAACCCATCTTTTTAGGCCTCAGTTGAGAGCCATAAAGGAATGTAGTCCTGGAAATCAGCAGACATCAAGTTTTTATCCAAGCATTTCTCAGTCTTGAGCAAGGAATTTCTTGGAGGACGTCCACACTGAACCAAACTCCACAGATTTTTGAGCTATGAGAGATCGTCCACAGGGCTGTGCTATTTCTCAGCCACTGTCAGTCACTTCCTATTACAATTCACTGCATGTTCCTAATAAACAAAATGTTCTTGTTGTGAATTAACAACCTTGGGTCCAATCCACGTCCAGGAAAACATGAGGAGTGTGAAAAATCCAAAACATCTGACGTGTTCCAGCAGGTTACTGGGCTGTTCCTCTTTTTCTCTGGTTTTTAATTTTTTTATTTTTTTTTTATTAGAAAAATATTAATAACCATGTAGAAACAGAACAGAGTGTGCCACTGCTCAGCCAGCTAAGGAGTTTCTGTGCTGAAAGAGCTCAAACAAGGGGGAGAGGTTTGCTCAAACCCAGGAATTTGAGACCACGGGGTTTTAGTCAGCCAAATCACAAGTCTCAAATAGCTTTGGGGCTCACCTGAAATGAGCAACTCTGAGTGCTCTGCACATTTGGGGTGGTAATGGGGTTTGTCTCCCACCCATGACCAGTGTCAACAAAAGAAGGACATAGAACTGTTGGAGCAAATCCAGAAGACGGCCAAGAAGTTGATAAGGGGACTGAAGCACCTCTGCTATGAGGACAGGCTGAGAAAATGGGGGCCGTTCAGCCTGCAGGAGAGAAGATTCTGTGAAGACCTCACAGCACCTTCCAGGAGCTGAAGGAAGCCAGAGGGGAACTGTAGTGACAGGACAAGGAGTAATGGTTCCAAACTGAAACAGGGATGATTTAAGTTAGAGATACAGAATAAATTCTGTCTTGTGAGGGTGAAGAGACCCTGAAAAAGGTTGCCCAGAGAAGCTGTGGCTGCCCCACCTCTGTAAGTGTTGAAGGTCAGGTTGGATAGAACATTGAACAACCTGGAATAGTGTAAGGTGTCCCTGCCCATTTCAAAGGAGTTGGAACTCCATGATTTTCAAGGTCTTTTCCAACTCAAATCTATGCAGACAGGAACATATTGGTCACAAACTCCCATAACTCTTCCTTGTGGGTCTAAACTTCTGTGTTTCTTCTTGTGCTCACGACTTTCATGGACAATATTTTGCCCAAGAGTCACGGCTAGGCAAGGGCTGCTTTCATCTGCCAGCCTGCATCACGTAGGTTGAGTTATTCCTCCAGCAAATCCACAACGCCATGAAATAAAACCTTCAGCAAAGTTGTTTTTTTTCCAGCAAAGAGACGACATCTCTGGCTTGGAAAGTTCACAGAGGGCAGAATGCTGGAGGCTGGGAGAGTACAGTGGTGAGGCAGCAGCTTTTGCACTCTTCTTGAAGCATCTGCTGCTGCTCCCTGGAGGGGACAACACGCTGGAGTAGCCTGAGCTTTTGGACTTCCCTGGAGCATCTCTTCTTACAGTCATCTGTGACATCATTCCGAGACACAGCAACCATTTTCACCTTTAAATGCAATTATAAGTCATAAATACTCTCTTCCGCTTGCAATGAACTAAAAATTGCCACCTTCTCTTGAAGGTGTAGCCCAGGGTTGAAAGTTCAGTCTCTCAGTTGAGGATTTGTCAAAAACTGGAGGTGCCAGGGTGCACACACACAAAAGAAGTAAATAAATAATTAAGCCTGGGAAGTCCACAGGAGCCTTTTGCCAATTTTTGTTTCAGTAAAATGCTGCAGAAGTTGCCTCAGGGTCGTAAGTCAAACAAAGACTAAAGAAAGCATTCCAGTTCCCAAACCATCCCAAGGAATAAACAGAAAGCTGGTCCCTTGGAGACAACCCAAGGCTTCTTAGGAGCCTCTAGAACTTTCCAGCAACAGACAGAGATTTCTTTCTCCCAAGTGGTTCTCCACAGCTCTGCCCTGGGCCAAAGGGCTGCACATCTTGGCCTTTTCTGAGATTTACCCTGTGATTAATCCCCTATAAAGCCTGTCTTCAATCCCATATGAAGCCTGTCCTACCTACCCTCCCCTGCCCAGTCCCCTGAAGATCCCTCTGCTGAAGGGAAGAATTATTTCCATCTCTCCCATTCCTTGATTCATCCACTGCTTTTTACACTCTTTTTCCTGGAAAGATCACACTGTACTTGGGTCTGAGGAGTTCCTGGTATATCAGGTATCCTAGCAGAGCAAAACAATGCTTGACCTGTTGATATCCATTTTCCTTCATCCCTCATCCCATCAGATATCTTCCAACAATGCCATGAACTCAGAGTTCATCATTATTTTTTGCTATGTCTGATTATTCCTTTCTTCCTTCCTTCCTTCCTCATCCTCTCTTGTTCAGAACCACGTACACCCCAAACCAGACAAAGCAATGCAGTGTCATCTCACAAATCCTACATCCACTGCATGGAAATATCATTTAAATTAATTTTGTAACCCAGGGATATATCAGTGGGGCTGAAAGAGGCGGGATGGTGCCGAGAGGATTGGTGGTGATCTGCTAATTTCAAATTAAGGCTTAATTTTTGTAGCAGCACAAAACCTGACACAGTTGGACACCTCTGAAAAGCACAACCAGGTTTTGGTGTATATGTGCCGCTTATTTCTTCTATCCCCACAAGATATTAATTCTCTTCTCTTGGGATCTTTAGCCCTTCAGCTGAAGTTATAACTTTTCATTCAATTTGCTTTACAGGTATTTCACTTAATCATGGCCTGTTGGCCCAAAAGACATTCCTTACACACCGAAAACACAGGCAGAGAAATGGATTTGGGAGGAATGAAATGTTTCAGAGCTTGCCTTTAAAGTTGTCACTTCTGAGTATAACAAAGTTCCTGGCCATGGAATTGTTTGACCAGTTGAAAAGTTATTATGTGTGTTGGTTGGAGATTTCCCCATTTATTGCACTTATTGTTTTTCTTGCCTGCTTTCTACCTGCTTCCAAAGAGATAAATGAGTCTGAGGGGCTGTATTTTAAAGGAAAGGAGGAAAAGAAAGGGAAAAGCAGCATAACCATCACTGACTTGCAAGGAATTTGAGGCTCCTTCACATGATGGAAGGACAGGAGCAACAGGTCCAGAAACAGAAGTCAGAAGGACCCAAAATAGTAGAAAGAAATAGAAGAATAGTTTTTGGGTTTTCTCCCCTTGGCTGAAATTGCCAATTAAGTACTTAAAGAAATGGATGACATTTTTGAAACTTTTTTTTTAAAGCATTACTAGAAAGGTGTCATTTTCTAAGAAAAGAGCTTTCTTTTCCTTTTTGATGTATATTAACCATACAGAGCATGATGCAGCCAAAATGCACATGTTGGAGGAGGCAGGTGGAGAAGGAAAAGAGGCACCAGTGCTGGTGTTCTCCACCATGCAAGGTGCCTCCTCTGGACTTGCTCCAACAGCTCCATGGCCTTCCTGTGCTGGGGACCAAACATATTTGGTTGTTCTTTTCCTTTTCCTTTTCCTTTTCCTTTTCCTTTTCCTTTTCCTTTTCCTTTTCCTTTTCCTTTTCCTTTTCCTT
>JAWWTY010000077.1:149226772-149260280 GCA_035222235.1 Margarornis squamiger | reverse complement strand
TGGAAATGATTCCTACTCACCCACAAAGAATGCTTTACTTTCTAATGCTCCAAAGGGAGTGTCAGGGGGTTCTTTCTGAACCCTTTTAGGCAACACACCTCCCTGGACAGCCTGTGCCAGGGCTGGACAACCATTGCTGTCTAGAAATCCCCCCTAATATCCAATTTAAACCTCCCCTGGCACAAGCTGAGCCAGTTTCCTCTCAGCTTGTCACTTGACACTTGGGAGGAGACATTGGCACCCACCTCAGCCTTTTCCTCATCCTTTGTCACCAAACAAAAGATGGGGACCCTCCTTAGCCCTCCTTCTTCTGCTGATGTATTTATAGGAATGTTGAGCTTTTATGCTCCAAGTCACTGCCAAAAAAATCAATTTGGTCATTGCTGAGTGCAAGAAACTTACTGATTTGGCTGTTTCTTATCCAAGATAACAGTGACATTTCGTATCAATGTGAACAGAGACCTTCCCAAAATTAGCCCAGCCCAGGTTTGCTGATGCAGTTCTGTCTAGAAAGAGCTGTAAAGGGTGTGTGGCCTCCGTGGAGACACAGCCATTCAGGAGTGATCAAACACACCAGAAAAAGGAGGAGAGAATCTTTCCAGTCAAAGGTATGAGAGTTGCTTTATGCCTAAAAAAATAAGGCATTATAAAAAAAATAAAATAAATATTTATCTCCCCACGTATCAGGGAAAAAAAATAATGAAAGGTTACTGCATAAGGAAATGAAAGCTATAAAGAAGTGAAAGGGAGGATAAAAAGTGAGTAGCCATTTATAAAATATGGGTATATCCCATAAACAGAAGTGAAACAAAGTATAAAACCTTTTTTAGTGAAAAACTTAAAAATCACAAAGCAACACCCTCCTCATCCTTTTGTCTTTTCCATAATCATGACCTATCCATTAAAATTTTAGATTATATTCTGCCTCACATTGCTAAAGAATAGCAAGTTGGATAATGCTTCAATAATGAGCATGTAAGTAGAGTTTTATTATTACTTTAAACCCCCAAAGTCTATATTGCAACATTTTAATTCCCCTTTTTTTTCCTTTTAATTAAACTGAACCAAAGCTGACAGCTTTTAGAAATTAATATATTTGTAAGGATGCACTCCAAAGACCTACAAGATTTACTACTGCCCTCAAATAATCCTAAATCACAACCCTTCCCCACTAATGCATTTTGCTTCCCATTATTAATTACTTATTAAAGAGCTGTTTGTGTCATTTGTTACCTCACCCAGTGTATTATAGATGGTTTATTTAGCAGCTATAAGTCATCAATGTCAGGTTGTGAGCTCAGCAGCTTTTCTTAAGGAAGAGATTTATACTGGAAAAGTGCAACTCCTGGTTTGAAAGACTGAATCAGTTCAAGATCCTCAGATGCTGCTTAATGTGAAGTGGTTGCAAACCCTCCCTAATCTATTATTAATATTATATTATCTATTATTTTGGTAATTCTGACCTAAAAACAGGAAGAACCCCGGGATGGATATTGGGACTGTTACAGGATACAACAAATGTGTACCACGAGAGGAAGGAGCACGACATGCTCATGGTTCTACTGGTGTCTGGACAATATTTATTTCAGGGTGGTTTTTTTAAGCCCTTAAAAGTGCAAAACACCTCCTGGGAACGGCTTGGCACAAAATGAATCCAGCCTGTTCTCTAGTTATTAATAGATTCATGCAAATGGATATCTACCTGTTTCACCCCTGGAGGGGAAATCAGTTAAGATCTAGTTGTGGGGACAACCACCTGAGATGCTGACAGCTCTAGGTTCCTCCTGAATGACAGTAGATAAAAGCTGAGCCTCTTCTGAGGGTCTCTTTTAGCAGGAAAGGTCCATTTGTCACATTCCAAACTTCTTACAAGGCTCGCCTGATCCATTAAGAATTGTCTGTTTGTCACAGGAGAGTGGAAGGCTCAGACAGAGTTATTAAATATAGCCTTGCTCTTGAGTCACGAGGTGCAGAAAGGACTCCCTTGCTTTCTATTCTCCTTCTCAGAGAAGGGTTTAGGTGCAGCTGAATCCTGTCTTAGCCTAGGACTCTGTCAAGGGTTTAAATTTAAGGACTTACAGAGGTGTGATTAAATCACTTTGCCCTGCAGGTTTTAGTAATGGCAAAATGGATATATTTATATAAAATGAGATTTTGATTATGACAAATGAACAGACAAGCGACCAGATGAAAGACCTGAATCACAATTATTTATTGCACAGTGTAAAAAGCCAAAAATCCAGCAGTAGAGTATAATACAGCAAAAACTTGTACAGTGCACTGTATCAAAGCAATTATGTTAGAGAAATGGTATCATAGCTAGCAAAAGAAACAATAATTAGGTAGAGGTTGATACAACCCACCACATGATGATAGTGGGCAGATCTCCCTCTTTCTCTCAGTCCCTGGGGAGTAACCATGAAGAGACATCCCTGCTTCATGGAAGAAGCTCCAAACTTCAAGGAAGTTGTGGAAGAGTCTGCCATAGGAAAGGTGGACTGGGCTTTTGTAATTATAACATGATGGACTGGTAGTCACAGATTTCCAGGTGAGCAGACCAGCTTATGTGTCAAATCCTGCTCCAAAAAGCAGGACGTGTATTCAAAGTCTGGTGAACCAGCCTGGTTTTAGCATAAATTGACACCAAAACAGCAGCCTGGCCCAGCAGCTGAACTTGCAGGATGGGTTGCATTGTCTGATTGGATTCACCAGGAACAGGACTGTGTCCCACAGCTCTGGGAATTATTTCCACTAAAAAACACACTCATAATTCATCCTCATCCTCAATGGGCCCCTGGAATTAGGATCCTGCATACTTTGAGTCACTGTTATTCCTTGGCTATAAAAACACAATTTATGTATCTGGACTAGGGTCTTCCTGGAAACAACACTTAGAAACAAACAAATCAGAATTCAGAAAGTGGCTTTTCTTTAATTTTTAACCATCCAATCAAAGACATATTGCCCCTTGGCTTGAAAAACAAAGCTAGAAAGGGAGAGTGGCAAGGGGTTTGGAAATCAGAGCCACAGAGGTGTTTTAATTTCTACTGAAGTAAAAGGGGGTTTAGCATCTAAATGACTTTGTGGGTATAATTGACTAAATGGGTTTGGTTTGTACACCCTGGGAGGTCATTTTAAAAGACATTTGCTCATATTTTTGAAAGATCTTTTAAAATCTATCACAGAATCACGGAATGGGTCAGGTTGGAAGGACCAAAGTGGGTTGTCTGGTCCCACCTCCCTGCTCAAGAAGGGCCATCCCAGAGCATATGGCATTGTGTCCAGATGGATCTTGAATACCTCCAGTGAGGAAGATAAACAGAAATCAAAATCTAATATATCTAATAAAGGTGAGGGTGGATGCTCACAAGGTTTTGAGGAGGAGAAGTTATTTAAAACTATGCATCATTTTGATGTAAAAAATCATCAGCAGTGTATGGACCCTTTGAATCCCACCTGGAAGTCATTGATTTTGAGATGCCTTAGGATGTGGAGATGGGATTATTTCAAGTACTGCATTGCATTGAGGTATTGCAGGGGATTTGATGCCACTGGCTCTGTGTTTTTCATAGTTAATAAGCAATAATCAATGCCCCAGTTTTCAGTGGTGAGGTGCTCTCTGCTCTCTCCCCACTTAACATCCACAGATAGATGATTTCCTCCATGCTTTATTGTTTTCCATATTTACAAAAAAGAAAAAAAAAAAGAAAATTAGGCTCCATCTGCAGCTTGTGAGGCTGCAAAAGGCAAACAATCCCCCCCAGACTGAGAACAATAATGGGTTGTTCTCCATGCAAATCGGGCAAAGCAAATGCTGGGTAATTGGCTAAAAATGAGACTCTGACAATTCTCTGTTCCAAACTGTCATTTAAGACAAACAAATGTATTTGTATGGGAGGAATTCTGCCAGGGTACAGCTGGAGGAGCTGGGAGATCACTGTGGGTTCAGGCTGGACTGCACCATGCAGAAGTGGCTGGAGAATTGGTGATCAAAGAGAATTTGCTCTGTACTTGGAGGGGAATTGGGGAATAACGGGACAACAGAGCCCTCAGGCAGCCTTTGGGAACCAGAAAGCTCTTGGTGCTCGTAGATACCCTTAACAAGGGTCATCCTGGCTGATGAAAGTTGAAGCAAACACTTAATAAGGTTATTTAATGGTATTTTCCTAAATATCCCCTCTTGGAGACTGACTTAGGGACTTTATTGTTGAGAGAGAAGGGGGAATGGCTTTAAGCTGAAAGAGGATAAATTTAGAACAGGTATTGAGAAGAAATTACTCTCTGTCAGGGTGGGGAGGCCCTGGCACAGGTTGCCCAGAGAACCTGTGGTTGCCCTGATGCCTGGAAGTGTCCAAGGCCAGGTTGGATGGGGCTTGGAGCAACCTGGGATAGTGAAAGGTGTCCCTGCCCATGGGAGGGGGTTGGAACAAGACAATCTTTAGGGTCCCTCCCAACCCAACCAATTCTATGATTCCATGATTCTCTGATTGTGGATCAATTGATCAGTTCAGACATCAGCACATGAAAAGCAGAGTATTTTACAAACAATATCTCCCATCCTTTACTGAATGAGGAATTATACTTCAATGAGTAATCTGAGACTTCCTATTAAAATATGGATCACAAACAGGGATGCAAAAGTTTTTCACTGCAGAACACTTCAAAGAGATGGAGATGTTGCTGCTCACAGACACAAAGAAGACTCAAATGGAGTTCTAAGAGGCTGGTCCTCAGCAGAAACCCTCGTCACCTTCCGACGTGAAGAATCATCAGGTGGAAGACTGGTAGAGACAGAGACTAAAGGAGTTACATGGAATCAGAGAGTGATTTGGTTGGAAAGGTCCTTCAAGATCATCTGATTCCAACACCCTGCCATGGGCAAGGACACCTTCCATTAGACCAAGTTGCTCCAAACCCTGTCCGACCTGGCCTTGGACATTTCCAGGGATTGGAAAGCCACAGTTTCTCTGGGCAACCTGTACCAGGGCCTGCCCACCATTACAGGAAAGAATTTCTTCCTAACATCTTATGAGGATAATAATAATACTACTTAATAATCAAAATAATGTTTAATATCTGATTCACAATCCAGTCTGCTAAAGAACTCAGTCTTGGTTGCAATTCAAATCTTCCCACTTTCTTCCAATGAAGGCAGGCCCCACAAGACAGATTTTTGGGGGGCAAAGCCCAGTAAGTGATGAGAAGCTGAGCATCAGATGTGAACAAAGTCCACTCAGGAATGCACGTCCTGACAACCTCCAGGGAGATGGTGCTGTAAGCACAGCAGGACATTTCTCATGCCATGGCTCAGCAGACTGACCCCAACCTTAATTGGATCTGGGCTGCCTAACCCTCTGGCATTTCCTGGGAAACAACAGTGCAACAACTGGGGAAGGTGCATGGCATGTGCTGCTTTGTTATCCTCGGGCAGCTGTGTGGCCCTGGTTCAGGAATGCTCCTGGGATGAGGAGGAGTCAGAGCAGGGAGCAGTTTGGTCAGCCCAGCTTTAGAAAACACCTGCTCGTGCTCAGGGACCGGAGGAGCTGCAGTCACAGACATCCATCGGGTGCTGCAGAGAGGGGGAGGTAAATGATTGAATGCAAAAGGTCTGGTTTTCAAAACATGTCACCTTGTTTGCATTCTTCTGTGGGTGACCTGGAAAGACTCTTCAAGCAGAATGATGGCTTTTTCAGCTCTAGAGGGTCAGAGAATCCCAGAATCTCTAAGGTTGGAAAACATCTCCAAGATCATCAAACCCAACCGTCAACCCAGCACCACATTCGTCACTAAACCATGTCCTCAAGTGCCATATCCAAAGGTTTTCTGAGCACTTCCAGGGTTGGTGTGGCAGGATAACCCACCCTGATAAGATCTGGAATCCAACAGAGAATGCACACAATTAAAACCATCCTGCAAGTTCAATTGCTGGCTCAGGGTGCTGTCTTGGTGTTAATTTATGCCAAAACCAGGCTGATTCACCTGACTTGGAATACACATCCTGCTTTTTGGAGCAGGATTTGACAGATAAGTTGGTCTGCTGGCCTGTAAATTTCTGATTTTATGTTATAAAAGTCCATCCCCTTCCGTGCAATCAGCTTCTTCTGTCATAGCCCTTCCTGGGTGTGTGTGGAGATTCTTCCCTTGGGTGGGGACGCCCTCCAAGGACACTCCTTGAGGCTGAGAGAAAGAGATCTCCCCATCGTTTGGTCTGGCTGAGTTACATCAAATCTCTACTTAGTAATTATTTCTTTTTGCCAGCCTTAATATAATTGCTTCAATAATTGCTTCAGTGCAGTGCACTGTCCTATTTTATACTATACTACAAGTAGTGTTATTGTTTCTATTATGTAGTAAAGCATTCTGATTAAGATATTTTGATAATATTAATAATAAATGATTAACTTTATATAAATATTCTCGTTTTGCCAAATGAGACAAAGGTGGTTCAATCCCACCTCTGTACTTAAATTTAAACCATTGACGTAATCCAGGGCTGAGATTGGGTCCAGCCACACCTGGGTTTCTTCCTGAGAATGGGTTTAGAAAGCAAGGGAGTCCTTTCTGCATCTCCTGACTCAACAGCAGGGCTTCTTTAATAAATTTTGTCTAAGCCTTCCACTCCCACCTGCAACTCCACCACCTCCCTGGACAGCCTGTTCCAGTGCTTGACAACCTTTTCCATTTTTCTTAATATCTAATCCAAACATCCCCTGGTGCCACTTGAGGCCAATTCCTCTTGTCCTGTCACTGTTACCTGGAAGAAGAGCAGTAATAAAATACAAAGATGCACGTGGCAGAAGACACCATTACTTCTTTTCATACCAGAAACCCTGGTTCAAATATGAAAACTCTGCATGATTCTACCCAAACACACAAAGTCCTGTGGGTTTACATGGCACAAGCAGGGCTAAAATATCCAAGGGAATTTTGTTGCTAGAGAAGTGCAAAGGCAAGAGATTCCTTTTAGACCTGGGACTGACAAATAAGAAGAGTTCTGAATGAAGAGTGAGGAGCAAAGCTGCATTGAGTGGAATTCAATTCTGCTTTCCCAAGCCCTGTGGTGAAGGATATCTCAGCAAAGGGTTTGTGGAGATGCATTGTGCAGAATCATGTCAATGACAAGAAATGGAGACTTACATGGGAGATTATTTGATTTTCTGTCCTGCTAAGACACAGCTCTTTTATATTTACATTCTTCCCATACCTGTCTGTCATCTTACCCTTTTCAGCCCACTCTCCCAGAGCTGGTTACTGACAGCACTGACCTTTAGCAGCAACTCAGGCACACAAAGGTGAACCTGACAACGTGCAAAGAGAGAAGTGGAAATATATTTAAGTCAAAGGATTGATTCTTGAAATACAACCAGGTTTTAATTTTTGCATAATCTTCTCCAGTAAAATAAAAGAAAAAAAGATAATATGGAATAAATGAACGTGTGACCAAGCAGTTAAAGAAAATGAAGTGTGTGTGTCATGTGCATTTGTGAGCATAGACAAAGATTCAAGAAATAAAAACCAAGCACTCACAAAAATAAATATTTAAGTAAAAGAAAATCAAAAAACAAAATGCAAGAAGCACTGGGACAGTCCTGCAGCTTTCTCCGGGGGCTCTGCTGATGTTTCCTAGTCTCCTCTGGAGGCTTAGTTTAGTGATCTGCTCATAGGAATGTGGATTTTAAGAGGTTGAGGAACATATCCAAATACAGTCAGACCATGACAGGGCTAACAAGAAGTGTGTCAGAAAAACATCTCACAGTGACCACTTCCCCAGACCAGCTCCAGATATTTCAGTCTGGTCAAGTCCTACAAGGATAATGACAGCAGACTTCAGGTCCAAAAGGTTCAGAAATTGTATTTTCAGGTTCTAGTCCTCTGAATTACTCCTAATTCTGACATCTCTGCTCCTCAACAGAGCTCCAGAACTCAGGCTACAGCAGGATCTGCACTTTGACCTGCCCATGCAACATGCAAAAATAAAAAAGACATAATTGTGTTCCACATAAATCACACTTGATGTTACTAATCAAACAAATGGACTCCTTGCATTGACCTCTCTTTTTGTCCCCATTTAGCTGGTACCTGTGAATCCCTCTGGCTTTTATTCTTTAAAGACACAAGAAGTAACAAGACTTTACGCCCAGAGAGAAGATTCTGTCTCAGCCTTTGGGCTGCTGGAAGATCTCCAGGGCAAGAGAAGTCTCCTGGATTTTGGGGTTCCAAAGCAACGACACCTCTGTGATAACTGATGAACCTCAGCACCACAGGGAGGTGGAGGGCAACAGCATTACCCATATGGAATAACAAGGGAAGTTTGGAATATTTGGGAGCAATTCATTGCTAAGGCTGAATATCAGAACTTCATAGAAGCGTCACCTGAAATAGCAGGGGCTTTACAGGGAAGTTGAATAAACCTTTGTCTGAGTCTACTCCAAAATCCAGACCTGTTAAAAATGTAGTCATTTAAATGGTTTTATGAGACGCAGGAATTGGGATCATGGAACTGGAGCTATTGGATATAGTGAACATGATCCCTTTCAGGTCTCAAGATCTTGTTTGATGAACCTTGGGATCATCAGCCTTAGGATCAGCAAACATATTGCAGTCTGTTCCACCAGCACTTATTGCTGATTTAGCCTCATCTCCAACCTGGCCCTAAAGTGTGTGGTCATGTTAGGCCAGATTTTAAATTCTGCCCTCACCATGAACAAATAATTTGGCATTTCTCTTTACTGGTGAAAGAGCCAGTGCAACATGGAAATGCTCCTGTTCCCCATTTAAAGCTGTTGACTACAGAAAACTTGGAAAATGAAATTACCTTCCTGAAGATATCAGGCATTTTCTTGACCCAGGAACTCTAAAAAATCTTATTACCACATGTATTTTATCTACCCTGAAGGAATCATGAAGGGGTTGGAGAAACTCCTCTGGCTGCCTTCTGAAAAGCCTGATGGAGATATTTGTGGGGAAATGTGGCTAGGGAGAAACACTTGTTTTCCAGGCAATCAGGCATCAGGAAAAACACCAGCATAAAGCTATTTGTTATGCCTGGTTAAAGTGATAAATAAGTCACAACAGTGGGACACACTATCAGACAAGAGGCCAAAGGATAACACAAGAACTGTGTCACTTCTCACGCTGAGAAAACAAGCTGAACCCAACCTCTTGGTGTGTTTAAATCACAGCATTCCCAAGCAGAGCCAAGGATTAACTGTTCCCTTGCACATCTTTGGAGCAGCAATCACATAATCTCTCCACCACCTCATATTAAAGATCTTTTCTCTTCTACAGCTGAGGGTCAAAAGTGGAGTGAAATTAACTTGCCAGAATATTATTCTTTTATTTATGGGAGAAGCTGCAGCACTTAAGCTCCAGACAGAACTGCTGGAGCACATGGCTGAAGTCACATCCAGCAGGGCTGTGGCCTCTTCTCCTTCTTGCCTTGTCTACAAGGGTAGATTGGCTGCTCTGTTCAAGGCCAGGTTGGAGGGCCCTGAACAACCTGGTCGAGTGGGTGACATCCCGACCCATGGCAGTGGGGTTGGAAATAGATGTTCTTTAAGGTCCCTCCCATGCCAAAGCAAGCCATTCTATGATTCCATGAAAGGAAGGAAGGGCAAGCAGAACCCCTGTCCTGAATATTGCACTGTCACAGTCTCAAATCAAACCTGGAATCCTTCAAGATAGATCTATCATTTCCATAATAAACACTGAAGCCGATGTAACAACCACAATAACTGGAGCTCTTGAAATGAGGAACTGCTGAGATTATTAAACTCTTTGTAGAAGCCTAGATTTGTGCACAGTGGAGCAGATCCAGGAGCAGAGGATTCACAAATCAAAGAATCACAAAATTATATAATCAGAGAATAGTTTAAGTTAGAATGGACCTGAAAGATCACCCTGTTCCACCTTCTGTCATGGTCAGGGACACTTTCCACTATCCCAGGTTGCATCCAACCTGGCCTTGGACACTTCCAGGGATGGGGCAGCCACAGCTTCTCTTGGAAACCTGTGCCAGGGTCTCTCCACTCTCACAGTGAAGAATTTCTTCCCAATATCCCATCCATCCCTGCCCTCTGTCAGTTTTAAAGCCATTCCCTCTTGTCTTGCCCCTCCATCCCTTGTCCAAAGCCTCTCTCCAGGTCTCTTGGAGCCCCTTCTGGTATTGGAAGTGGCTCTAAAGTCTCCGTGGAGCCTTCTCTTCTCCAGGCTGAACACCCCCCAGCTCTCAGCCTGGGATGTGCCAAGGTTCAGCAAGAACCAGCCCTCATCCCAGAGAGGCACTGGCAGCTTCTCTGAAGACAAAACTCCTTTCAAACAACAGCCAAGGACATGGAAGGAGACTTGGGAAGCAGTGGATGGGGATGGATGTTCTGCACTGACTGGCTCTGGTACAACACCACCCAAAATCCACAGTGCATTTACAGATGGAGGAGGATGTTTAAAGGAACAAGCTGTCCAGAAAGCACCTCTATCTCCTAAATGCATCACAATGGTACTGCTTGTCTCCTGCTTTGCCTGATCTTCCAACAGATCCTGCATTTTTGAGGCAGCAGAAAAGCTGGGGGAAAGCAAATATAGTGTTATTTTTCACTTATTCTTGTGACAAATAATTATAGGATTGGGTTTGAAATAAGAGTAAGACTTCAAGGAGTTAACTGAATTAGTAAAAGTACTTTGCTTTGCTGGGCTAGGGGAGAAAACTGTCTTGTTTTAGATTGTTATTCTGTTCTGTTCAATGTCCTGTTCTGTCCTGCTTAGTAGAGCAGAGTCTGTTCATTATAGAAGGAATGGTAGGAGGAAAACACAATAGACTACAAGGCCATAAATCTAGTGGATTTTGATGTTTAAAGTAGATGTAGGAGGCTCAGAGCCAGGACTTTGTAGGCTTGAAGAATCTGGGTCAGGTCAAGCTGATGAAGAATATCAAAAACCACCACCAGGGGATGAAGTAAGAGGAAAAGACCACCTAGAAGTTGAGCCAAAAGAAGATTCCAGAAAGCTCCACCCAAGCTCTACCTGGACTCCGCCTAGTTATAAATCTGTATGTTAGATGATGAAACTGTGCACCTGAAATGTAGAAATGATCTGCTTTGCACCTTTTGAGTCGAGTTAGCTTGTACAGCATGACCTAGTTAGCTTCCTAAGGTTGTGAATAAATACCTTGCTGCTTAAAGACATGTTGTTTCTGAGCAGCTTCTCTTTTATTCTGAAGTTTTTTGGCATCAGGGTGCACCTTTGCAAGGTTAGTCTGTGGTTTTTCATCACACCTGTCCGTTCTTTAGGTGAAACTGGAACTATCACAGTCAAAAATGGGCACTGTCACTGAAGAGTTTAAAACTAAAGGACAAAATGCACAATATCTGTCTGATTCAGAATAAGAGGGGGAAATCGAGTATTTAAGGCGTTTCCTCACATTTTGAGGCTTTTTGGAGGCAGACAAAAATACCTGTGGATGGAGAGCATCCTTTGGTATGGAGAGACTCACTTTCTTTATAAGCATCAGCTTACTGAGCCAGGATGAGTGACCTGAGTATCCATGAGCTGTGAACTGTGAGACCTGTAGGAGCTACACCTCGAGAATCACAATGTTGTTTCGTTGCATGTTGCAGAGCTGAAGGGATAATGTGAGTTATCCTTGCCTGTATAAAGGGATTTAATACACTGAGAAATCCCTACTGTGTTAAACACCATGCAAAAGTTAAAAGGGGCACCAAACCCTGTGTGAGACTTCGTGGGGCAGAGGTAGATGAAGCTTGGAGAGATAAACTTAATTTAGAGGGCAATTGGATCTGAGATTCTCCCAGCTTTTAACAGCTCCTCATTCCAATACTACATTCCTGCAGGTAAAAGGGCAACTGGAAGGTTTCCTTTCTCATCCTCTTTTAGCAGCTGAAAAATAATGGAGGGACACAGGAACAGCCATCCATAAATACCAGGAATTAGAGCCAAGAACGGTCACAGCAAGGCCACTGCTTTTAATTCATTGATTCCCAGAGGATTATTCTGCCTACTTTTTGTATGACCCGGCTTCTCTTTGTGCAAATGACTCAGCCCAAGAGGACATTTTAGATGACATTTATTATTTACAGTTTTATATCCCTTTGGAGACTCCTTCCCTTTCCACTGTGCCCCCAAATCTTTCATTTCTCTTCCAGCTTTCTCCCTGTGCTGTATCATCGTGACTGTGAGAGTCAGAGCTGAGCAATAAACCCAAGAAGAGTGTTTTGAGCACTGCAGGAGGAAAAAAATAAATGCAATGCAACAGCTCATCTGTTGAAATTTTAGCCATAACTGGGTGTACTGAGGTCAGCTCAGTTTGTCAGTGAAATACCTTGTAGAGTTTCTTCCCAAAGGGCTCCGTGGTGAGGATGATTTAGCAGGCAGAGCTCTTCCCTTATTCAGTCACAAAGAAACAACATTCTGCTGTGTTCAGGATAACATCAGACCTCGCTGTTCCAAGTTTGCAGCCACAGTTTGCCTATTCTTTTTGTCCTGCAGGTCACAATTCCTGTTGCTTTCCCACTGTTATGGACAGCTGTGTTCATTTTAGCCCAGAGGTGGCTGTTGTGAGGGATAAGAGGGATGAGGATGAGCGGAGTCATTTAGGAGTGATTCCCAATTACAACCAAACGCCAAATGGTTTTCCCATGCTGTGAAGATGTTGATAGCCTGTGTCCTAATCTTCCTGTCCCTTCCAGGAATTTCTGTGCATTTCATTGCTCTTGAATGTGAAAAAAAACAACCTTCTCTTTGCCTGAGAAGTGGAGAAGCCACTTCCAGCTAAGCCTGAAGTCTTTGCTTGACCCAAAGAAGGATTTTAGCCGAGGCAACCAATTGCCTGGGTCATTCTGGAGGACCAGGTTGAGCTTTCTTCCTTTCTTTTCTTATTTACTGTTATGGTGATGCCTTTTGCTCCTGCAGAGCACACCTGTCCCTCCAGAGAGATGTTCAGGCTCCTACATCTTCCACAGGAATCTTCCTTAACAGTCCTGAAGAGCAGCTGCTGAGATACCTCAACTCATACTAGCAAAGATGATCTCATTCTCACTGATGGATGAGGTAACACCTCATATTCCACATTTTAATAGAAAATAATAAAAAAATTACTCTTTTAAGTATTTTCACCAAAGAATGTGAGATACTATTTATAAAATAGTCATGTGTTGATGTGTGAACTGATGAATTGATCCTCAATCATAAAGTCATGGAATCAAAGAGTGGTGTGGGTTGGAAGGAACCTTAAAGATCATCTACTTCTAATGCCCTGCCAAGGGCAGGGACACCTTCCAGTATCCCAGGTTGCTCCAAGCCCCATCCAACGTGGCCTTGGACATTCCAGGGATGGGGCAGCCACAATCACTCTCATCTTCAAGAATGATGTGTAGGCTAAAGATTTTTCATGATAATTTTCAAATCTGCAGCACCTTCCAGCCAAAGCCAATAATGTGCTTAGCTAATCAACACTCCTAATTAGTTCTTTTTGCCCTTCCCTTAGTGGCAGATGTGAAGATATTCAGGAACAGGTTGTGACATTAGAACAATAACAGAAAAGTTTCTATTTCCAGATGCAAAAGAAAGGGGAAAAGAAGGAGGTGAAGAATTTATGGCAGATAGATTTGGCACTAAACCCCAAATCATCCCAGAGCGGTTTTCCAGAGCAGGAAAACCTAGTGGGGAAAGTTTGACCCCTTGACATCAGTGGAGATTGTGCTGCTGATTTTCCTCTGAGTTTGCACAGACAACTTCAGGTTGTGAGCAAAAACATTCTTCTTCCCACTCCCATTGAGCAGGACAAGGGGAAATGGCTTGAAGTTGTGACAGAGGAGGCTCAGGTTTGATTTTAGGAAAAAATTCCCCAGTGAAAGAGTCATTAAATTTTGGAACAGTCTGCCAAGGGAGATGGTGGAGTCACCATGCCTGGAAGTGCTCAAAAAACCAACCAGATGTGGCCCTTCATGATATGGTTTAGTGGGAATGATGGTATTGCCTCAAAGGATGGACTTGATGATCTTGGAGGTCTTTTCCAACCTTAATGATTCAATGATTTTAAATTAATTCCCTGTCTTCACAATTCCAGACCTGGGCTCATTTGGGCATCTGCTCCCTGCTCTTCTTGGGGCAGGGCAGAGATGCAGAAGGTGATGTTTGATATCTTGGGTTTGTAGGTGGTTAATTGCAACTAATTTTCCTGATCAACAGCCTGTGCTCACAGAGTGGGGCAGAAACCTCAGGATGAGCAATCTGTGCTCTGAGAAAGGGCCTGACAACAAAATTTGCCCCTTTTCCAATCCATGAATGGACATTGCACTGCGCAAGATGTCTCAAATTCAGATTTCGGCTGTTCTGTGCAACTTCAGGCGTGTTGAACATCTTCCCCCAAGGAATAGTTAACTCCTGGAGGGAACAAATGCTGTCTGGAGAGACCTGAAGGGTGAGAGGTGTCTCTGGTATTGGCAATATTTATTGTCAGTGAGAACTGACTGTGCCAGCAGAGACACAGCTGGGAGGCAGCACGTGCTTGTCTCTGCTCACCCACGGCATGAAAAACTGTTTGTGGCTTCACTGACACTTTCTTAAAAAGAATAGTTTTTGTTGCTGTTTGGAAGGAACCCAAAAAAAACCTCTCAGATCCACAGGAAACGTTTCAAGTCACTCACTGCTTTGAACTGGGGAAAAGCTTCAATGATGCTCTTTTTCTGCTTGTAAAATGAAGAAAATTTAGGAATGAGAGTCTGTTTCAAATGCTAAATATCTATGTTTTGTTCAGGGGGAAATGAGAAAATTATGATCCTGCCTTTTCAGTTCCCTCCACTATTCCTCTGCATTGAAACCTCAAACACCCTTCAGGCTCTTTGTTCATTTATAAATCCCAGGAAATTGTCACTGGTTTAAGAATGAAACTTGTCAAGAAAATATGAGGAGCATTGGCACATTTGAAAACCCAGTATCTCAGGATCTATTCCCATCCACCCATGGCCTCTTCTTATTTATAAATATCACTGAGAGGTTCCCAATTCAGCAGCGAGGATTTGGTAAATATTCTTTGCAAGTTACCCAGCCTGGCATGGGATGGAAACACATATTTCCTTGGAATCACTGCTGACTACTGCAAAGTCCCACTGCAGTTTTGCTACTGCAGCCTCATGTGAAGACATTGATAGAAAGGCAATAATAGTCCTTTGAAAATGATAAGTGGCACATTAAACTCTGCTCCAGTTCCTCAGCTCGCAGCGATAACAAGCATCCCCCAACAAATATTAGTTATAAAGATGCAGCACAACATGTGCCAGGAAATTACAGGCAGAAAAATCAATCACCTCAAAGGATGTGGATGCAGCTCTAATCCGAGCTCTAAAAGTCAGAACTCCTGGTCTTGTGCCTGAAAATATCCTGGCAGAAGATAAAGGTCTTATCACTTGCTGAAATGAAAAGTGCAAACTTCTTAAGAACATATTTGTGAACTCGCAGAAGAAATAAATGCCAGCATTCATTTTTGAATGCCAGCATTCAGCGTCCCCTCTTCTGCATCTGAAAACTTGGGGAAGAGGGAGATGCTGTGTGGTGAAAGAGATGGAAGAATTCAGCCATTTGTGAATTCAGAGCCTTGCCCTACTGGTAATGTTTGTAGAGCTTTTACTTAATGCAAGAGGAATAAAAGAAAAAACTCCAGCCCTCCTGGACTCTGCTGAATGGCTCCATAACCTTCTTGTGAATTTATAATTTGCTGTTGTTTTTCAAAATGCTCAAACACAAGAGGCTCGGAGGGACAGTTAGGGAGGGGAATGGGTTATTGGGGAAGATGATTGAAGAATCTCATTGTGCTCAAGTTTTCCTGACATTTCTTTTGAGGGGAAGGCAGGCTGCCATCTCAGCATTTCTGCTCTTCTTGAAGGGTCTTATCTTCCCCGCCATGTGTTCCTGTGCTGTGTTAATGAGCATGATATATAATACATTTCGCACAGAGCCACTGCAAGCCTGATTTACAAAGGATGGGGTGAAAACCTGCTGTTCTGATGGGATGTGAATCCTAATGTAGCAGAATTTTCTGTAAATGCTACGGAGTTGTAAATAATGGAAGAAGGATAAGAATAGACAAGTCAAGTCAATACTTGAGGTGCATCTTAATTGCTTCGCTCGGTCTAAACAAGTAGCAACTCGTGTTCCTTGTGGTGAGCTCAGCTGGGCAGATTGTCATGGCTTTGGCTCAGTTTGTGTGACCTACAGTGGTTATGAATAATAAAATCATCAATTCATAGAACGGTTGGGGTTGGAAGGACCTTAAAGATCATTTAGTTCCAACCTCCCCACCATGGGCAGGGACACCAACATGGATTGTTGTGTCTTCAGTCAACCTGCCCCATCTGAGTTACACCAATGCAAGAGGAAGGGCTAATCCTGTCCCACTGGGGACTCTTTAGATACATCTGCAACATCTTTTAGATCTTCTGAGCTGGCTGTGAATGAGAGCTACAGAAAAGTTTGATTATACAACATGGAGTGGACACTTCAGAATGGAAAGCTACCCTGCAGGAAGATCTGGATAGGCTGGAAAGGTGGGCTAGCAAGAACCTGGTGAAATTCAACAAGTACATATGTAAGGTCTTGAACCTGGGAAAACATAATCCAGGAGTGCAGCACAGGCTGGGATCTGCCCAACTCTGTGGAAAGGGACCTGGGGGGCCTGGTGGAAAATAAACTCTGCATGAATGAACTCAGTGCTGCCATGACAAAAAACCCAGCGGGAGTTTGGGATGCAGCAAGAAGATCATCATCAAGAGGGATAAAGAAGTTCTTGTCCCGCACTACTTGGCACTTCTCAGGCCTCCCCTGGAATACTGTGGTTAGTTTTGGTCCATGTTATACAAATCGTTGTGGACAGACTGGAGGGGGTCCACAAAAGGGCCACAAAGATGATCCAAAGTCTGGGAAACCTGACCCATGAGGGAACACTGAGACAAACAAACTGTGTTTGCCCATCGTTGAGAAAAGAAGACCTAGGGAAGACCTTATCACCCTGTTCCAGCATCTAAAGGCTGGCCAAAAGATGGAGGCTCCCATTTTAGCAGTGTTCATATGGAAAAGATGGATAATGAGTACAAGTTATTCCTGGGGAGATTCTGATCGGACACAGAAGGAACATTTTTCACAATGAGAAAAAAGAGCCATGGAATGATCTCCCAAGGTAAGTGGGGGACTCCCCAACACTGGAAAAATTTAAGATTCAGCTGGGGTGCTGGGCCATTCTGTCCAGACTTGCTTTTGCCAGGAAAGGTTGGACCAGATGATCCTCGAGGCTCCTTCCAAACTGGTATTCTGTGATTCCATGATTGAACAATCATCTTTCCTGGGCAGATCAAAGAGAGAGTGTTGGAGTGAGCTCAGAGGTGTCCATGAAGATGCTCCAAGAGCTGGAGCCCCTCTGCTCTGGAGACAGGCTGGGAGAGCTGGGGGTGTTCACCTGGAGAAAAGAAGGATCTGGGAAGACCTGAGAGCCCCTTCCAGCCTAAAAGGGCTCCAGGAGAGCTGGAGAGGGACTTGGGACAAGGAATTGAAGGACACCATGTGGAGCTGACAGAGGACAGGTTTACATGGGATATTGGGAAGAAATTCTTCCATGTGAGGGTGGGCAGGCCCTGGCACAGGTTGCCCAGAGAAGCTGTGGCTGCTCCATCCCTGGAAGTGTTCCAGGCCAGGTTGGATGGGGTTTGGACCAACCTGGGCTAGTGGAAGGTGTCCCTGCCCACGGCAGGGGAGTGACATGAGATGGTCTTTAAGGTCCCTTCCAACCCAAACCATTCCATGATTCTCTGATTTTCGTGAAATAAAGAAAACAGATGTCACCCATTAAAAGCTGAAATTCTGCTTGCTGTGATTCAGTAACCGCTCCTATGATAAAACACTGTCTAGACACTGAGTCAAAACAGGACTTTATTTTTCTGGGAATTATCTTTAGAAGCCCCCAGGCCAAGCTTTTCATCAACATGTGCCTCAGCTCTGCATGTAAGACATTTCTGCTGCAGCGTGGGATGGACACAGGGCACTTCTGTCAAGGTTGTTGTGCTACAAGATCCCGAAATATAAATAGATGTGCCTTGATGCTGATGTTTACTGAGCAGCCCCTGTCTGCCAGTGGTAGGTTTTCTAGGAAGCAGAAGCTTAGAATTATACCCAGGGAGAATCTGGATCAAAAAAGAAGAAGTGGGTGGGTTTCAGCTTGATTGGTACAAAACCAAAAGTTGAGTTGGTTCGGTTTGGGGAGTTGCTTTCATGTGCTTTTTACTTGTAATTGAATGTTTTGCTTCACTTTCAGGTTGTTAAAGAACCTCAGAAAAGCCTTTTTCAGCTGGAGGCTGAAAACTAAAAAACCCTGTGTTTCTTTTAGAGAGGAGAAGTCAAAGCATTTTTCTTGCACAGGGGTTTTTATTAGATATTTTCAAAATGTTTCAATGGCAAATTTATACCACACAGTGCATAACCTAATGTGTTTACTGATTGAAGGGAAGGAACCAATTCAACTCAAATGAAACCATTTAAAGAACAATCGGGATCCCTTTAGAGGTTCATTTTTTTTTCTTCTCTTTCTTTTTTTTTTTTTTTTTAGATTTAGTTAAATAAATAGGAAAAAGACCACAGAGCTCCCCCCCAAAACAAACACCACCAAACCAAACAACTACCCCAAAAGTCCATTCAGTTACAGCCAGAAAAACCAAAAAGATGTTTAGAAACAAACACTTTGTCTGGTCATCTTGTCACTTGCCAAAAAAGCTTCAATAAAAGCAACCTAAACTCTTCAGAGCACCTTTAAAACATTTTTAGACCCACTAAGGTTGGTCCTTTGTAACATCCCTTACTCAGGACCAAATTGAGTCTTAGCTTAACGAAGCAGATTTGATAAAAGAAGAAAAAAACTCCTTTGAGCTCCTCCTTACGTGGATGAACTTCCTTCCTACACGTTCTAGGAAGGGAATCACCGTCTTCTGCATGAAAGATGCTTTGATAGGAAAAAACCCAGATAATAAAATAGTTTTTCCAGCTGGTTGTGTTTTATCCTGCCCTCTTCCTCTATATAACATATTTTAAACGACGTTTCTTTTTCTTTAAATTTACATGCCCTTTTCTAAGTCTTTAGGGGAGTTTCTTTTAATGTCTTTTCTTGCCACATCACCAGCAGAACTCTTTGCTGGTAAGCACTTGTTAAAATGCTCTTCTCCCATGTGTAACCCAGCAACAAAGTGCTCAGAGAACGAGAGGGTAAATCTTACTGCATCTTGAAAGAAATGGTGCCCTGGTAGGACAAAGGGATTTTTTTTAAAAAGAGAGAGAGAAAGAATAAAACTAAAAGATTTTGTCAGGTTGATTTTTTATTAAGAACCCTGATACGGGAATTTGAAAAACGAGGATATTTTTTTCTGACCCTTGATGGGATTCCTTTGGGGAACGATGGGCACCTGGGATAAGGGGACAGGCAAGGGAGTGCTGAATCACAGGAAAGCCATAGAATTATTTTGCTAAGATGACAATTGACAGGGAACAGGATGACCTGATGTTTAACCACCATTTTTATTGGCAACTGAAGTGCATCTCGGTTTCTTTTCATGCAGAAGACTCTCTACAGTGTCACATGGGGCTCAACAAGACTTAGGAAGGAATTGTATCCTGGTGCACTGGAGTGGGACCTGCAGGATGAATAAATAAACAAACAAAAAAATCCCACCTGCCCTGATAAAGCTAAAAAAACTCCTATTTAAAGGCCTGTGCTCATGCTGTGAAGGCAATGCCTCTGTCAGGGCCTGCAGTAACTCAGCATTGTAGGGGCAGATTCATTCCTTGTTTCTTTGCAGCACCTTCCCATTCAGTCCTCTTTGCTGGATCCATCCATTCTCACCCGTGGAGATGCTGTGGATTCCCCATCCTTGGAAGTGTTCAAGGCCAGGCTGGATGGGGCTTGGAGCAACCTGTGGTTCTTGGCACTGGATGATCTTTGAGATCCCTTCCCACCCAAGCCGTTCTATGATTTTCAAAATTGGTTTTCTCTCAGTTTTGCATGGCCCAAATTAAACCCATAATGTGTGTAGATAAATGTACAGCCACCCCAGGGCTCATATCTCACGCAGCTCTTTATTAAACCTATTTTTCTTTTTAAATCACATTCCTCCAGAGAGAGCTGAGAGAGAAGGAAGATGCTCCTGTGGCCCATAAGGCAGCCTGGAGACATTCCTTGCTCGGTGCTGCCCACAGTGACTAAATATGATCGTACAGGAATGCAAAGAGAGCTGCTCATTCTTGGCCTAAGTTCATCTTTGATCAGTGTGTATGGAACTAAAACTCCTGGAGGAAGGCACAGCTTCCAGGGCAGGGTATGGAGCCCAAGAGCCAAACTCCTCTTGCAAAAACCAAGCGTGGCTGGGGGCTGAAGTGCATTAACCTCTGGATCTGCAATTTTTTTAAGGGACAATCTAAGTTACATCACTTTGATTGAACCAGAAAAGAGATGTGAGCAAGCCCTGGGACATTTGCATTGTCTGTAGCCTTTGGTGAGTTAGAAAACGAGCTGTTTTGGGAGCTTTTTGGGGTCACTGTAGTCAACAGCTTCTTTGTGCTTTCCCTTGCAGGCTGGTTGCTAAAAAAGGGACTGATCCTTTAGTTCACAAAACCCAAACAGGCACCACTTGTGCTTTAAGAGAAAAGTCCCTCTTTCAGCAACCAGGCTGAGATATAGGGTGAGACCCATTTGATAATGCAGGGTAAAAGTACCTTTGCCAATAACCTTGCCAGTGTGGAAAAGATGGCTTTGAATTAGGTATTTCAAGGGATGGTGGTGTCAGCTGATGATTAATTTTAGGGAACTGGAGGTGAGGGCAGTAGCCAGGGTAAGGTGATGGGGGAGAGAAAGGCCTCAGGAAGGCTGAAAATTGGTCAGAAAATGATCTTCTTCCCAGGTTTGTGCTCAGATGTCTGGAGAACGAGCAGAGGGAGAAAGAGATCTGCTGCACAGAATTCCTGAAATAATGGAGACACGGTGGGAGAGTCCTGCAAAGCAGAGGCAGATCGGTGAGCCCAGGGATTTCCAGAGTACACAGTGTGTCCTACAGACTCAAAAAGAAAGGGGGGTGTTGTTAGAGCCATTTGCAATCACAGAGAGAGGAATATGACTGGAATAGCACAAGGAAACCAACAATCTCAGCTGTTTTTGGCATTTTACACGGGGAGTTTTGTTTTTGTTGTCTCAGGAGAAATGGAAGAGGGAGAGGGAGTGAGAGGTGCGGCAGGAAAACAAATAAAAGAAAAATAAAAACAAATAAAGGGGAATGGATCACAAAGACAAAACATCCAGGAAAACGAAGGATGTGCCCTGATTCCACCTGCCAGTGTTCCATGAGGAATAGCCAGGCTCTGCAATGCTGGGTGGATGTGTAAGACCCCATCAGAGAACAAGTGATTGAGAAAGGGAGCGAAGGGTGACGGGAGACGAGAGGAGGAGGGAGAAATTAAAGCAGCACCGAGTGAAAAATAATCAAAGATAAACAAAGTCAACACAAAAAACGACTTTCATTTTCTCTTGCAGCCACTCCAGAGCGAGCCCTACGAGCAGAGACTTTAATTTGCCTCCTCCCCACAGTCTCAGCCCTGCTGATTCATTCAGCTTGGCGAGGCTGTGCTGCTCACTAACCTATGGTACCAATTTATATGCTAATGGTTTTCCCTTGGAAATCAAGGCATCTTCTCCAACGCCTCCCCCCACCCCAAATTCACTGGTGCAAAATGCTGCCCATCTCTGTACTCGGGGCTGGGAATTGTTGACTCAGAGACACAAAAAACCATCAAATCCTAAATAATTGGATCATTGATGGAGTTCATCCCCATGGATTTAGTTGCTGTTTCATCTCAGCCCCTCACCTGCTCAGCAGGAGCCTTTCCAAGAAGTTTGATAATTAATCAAGTCTAGGACAGGCAAAATCGTTCCCTCCTTTCCCTCTCTATCCTCGGGTGTTCCCCGATTTTCTTCTTCATAGCTCTTCTTGGAAGGACAAGGAAATGGCACCACTTAGACCCCTTTTCCACTTTTCAAAGAGTCTGTGAGGGCCTGAATAGGGCAAGTCTGATACAAGCCAGCCCATATCCAGAGGACAGCTTGGGATTCAAATGGAACTATCAAGGGCCTGGGTTATTTCCACTCTCCTCATGGAGGATTCCTGAGAAAAACCATCCTGATCTCCCAAAGGAAAGATGTGTCTGGTAAGCTTTAAAAGAACAAGAAGTCTGTTTTCTTATAAGAGTTAGGATTGTGGTTAATTCATTGTCAGGTTAAAACAAGATATTTTGATCCCTTCTGTTCCCTTCCAGTTATGATTGTCAAAGGGAGGGAGGGAACTGCAAGACAGAACAAGAGAAGGATGCTGATGGTGTAGGAGACCCTGATTATAAATACAGGAAGGGAAATATTAAAAGTGGAATTTAGAATGTATATTCTAAATGGCAGAGTAGGAATTCCAACCAGAGCAGCTCCAAGCAACCACTGGGTTTATGAATTAAGAACATGAATTAAGACATGAATTTGAGTCTCCTGCTCCAGATACTCTGCAGGGGACACACAGGCTCAGTTGCTTTGGACAGAAAGTCTCTCCTCTACTTGCCAAACAATCTTTGACAACCCCTGGATTTCCACAGGCCAGTGAAAGCAGCTTAGTTTGGTATGCAGAGGTTGTTACCTGGAGTAATTAATACCAGTCCTTAACACTGCAAGACTCCTAAACAAGTTTCTAGCAATCAATACCCATAGAAAGGAAGTTACACAGCAGTCATGCACTTTCAGCCTTAAAGGCAGCCCCACCTCTTCAGGGAAGCTCTTCCTTTAATCTATTTTTGCCCAGGATTCTTTCTTGCTGCCAGATTTTGTGGTTTATGGCACCCCAAGGGATGAGCTATTCCTATAGAGGCAGGAGAAATTCACTGTTGAGTCTAGACTGGACCCATGGGGTTTTAAGATGTTCTTTGGGTGCATTTTGACCACTTTCCTCTTTTGAACACAGTAACTTTAAGAAATCCTGCATTAACAGCAATGGAGCTCAGTGCTTATTAATGAATGGCAAAAGGACACTCCCATCTCCCAGGCTGCAGGTCACTTATTCCTGATAATTTTCTATGCTGATTTGCTCTATTAATTCTATCTTGAGCCTGAGTTCATGCAGTTTGCTGGCTGTGAGCAGAGCAGGAGATCTGGGGCCACTTGCCAGGCTGGGGCCACCAGCTTAAGGAGCTCAAAGATCCTGGTGGCAGACAGTGAGGAGAAATGAGACCTGGGGACAACTTGTGAACAGACCAAGCCCAGCTGCTGGAGAGACCCGTGTTGGTTGTGAATATCCCTTCAGTTTCCATTCTGGTTGGCTGGAAGAGAGGAAGAGGATGGAGCCCTCCATGCTGCACGTTTCTGTGTGTGTTGATGGGGTGCTGGTGAAGGCACTGCTCTCTGTGCTTGAGGGTGTGTCTGGCTGTGTCTGGGCATTCCATGTGTGGGGGAATTCATGTTCATTCCCATGAATGTCCAGACTGGGGAACATGGATCTGGGGCAGGAGGAACACCCTGTCCTGCATCCCACTGCGTGTGGTTTCTCTACAGCTACCCTTTTGTTGTGTCTCTCCTGAACCAACCATGTTATTGACTCCCCAGCTCTCCCTCAGGTGGGAATTGCCACACTTCCAGCTAAAACCCCACATCCTAACTTCCCAACTGATTTTTTAATTTCTGTCTTTAACATCAGGGACTCTTTCACCACCAGCATCCTTCAGGACAAAGAATTCTTATTTTTTTGCTGTTGCCTCCCTTCCTTCAACACTCATCAACAACAGTCATGATCCTCCTGACGTGGTTTCTATGGACTAAAGGAGCCAGACTCTCTAAGCCTGCCCATGTGGTCTTGGTTCCTCTGGGACTTCAAATTGCTCTTCCCAATTTGAGTCTCTCTTCAACGACCATGAGGGACTAGCTGTGCTGGTCTTGGGCAATCCCAGGGCCCCTCAGTGCTTGGACACACACAAAAGAATTTCAAAGGAATTTTAAATATCATCTCCTCTTCTTTGCTGCTGCTGGAAAGGTCTTTCCTGGTACACCTCAAGCTGGAGACTTTATTTTTCTCTGAGTGGTGATTGTCCTGGATCCATCCAAGCCTCTCTCCCTTCTCATTCTCATCTGTTGAGCCTCCCAGGCTGCAGCACGAGCCCTGAGCTGAGCTCTGGGCTTTGTGCTATGAAATGTTAATCCACTCCCCTCCTTGCTCTCCCCAGGAATCCAGCTCTCCTTGGATGATGTCTCAACCCTTCTCTGTATTGTCAATGTCCTTCAAAGTTTTGCCTCCAAGTCTTTTACTGGCAAACACAACTTTGTTTGTTTGTTGGTTTTGTTCCATGGGTTCAAATAAAAATATTAAATAAATCTACAGCTCAGCTGGGAAACATTCTTACTGGCTCGTACCCCTTCATAGTCTTTTACCCCAAGGCACCTTTTTCTATCCATGACTCACATGAATTCTCATTTTCTCCACCAATACCGCAGTGCAACAAGTCTATGAGGTGCTTTGCTGTGAATAGATGAATTATTCTGATCACAGATCTAAGCTCAGGGAAATCAGCTGCTTTATTTAAGGAAGATAATTAATTACTATGGAAAAGAACTCTTTGGCTGACTATCTGTGCAGTGTCATCCATTTCCTATTTACTTTTGTCTTTACTGATTCTTATAATGGGTCCAAAGCCCTGCCTGGGACTGAACAGGGATGAGCTTTTAGACACCAATTGATTTGCATTGTCCTGGCATAGCTGAGAGACTCAATGAGGCCAAGCTTTTAAATCACTGCCTTTTGATAACTCACATAAGTTGTCAGCCCTGGAATACCAACCCTTCTCCATCTCAGGTGTCCCTGTCACCAGCAGAGGCGTTGGAACTACATGGTCTTTGAGGTGTCTTCCAAGCCAGGCCATTTTATAGTTTTATGACCTCAAATCAGAAGGGAGTTTATTTTCTGGGCAACAGCTGAGACTCAGAAATTCCTGCAGTGCCTTCATCCTTTTCCAGAAGAGTCACAAAAACTGACTTAGAGGATTTTTCCACCTCAAATGGTACCACGACTTGGCCCAAAGGGTTTCTGTGGAGGAACCAGATGCTCAGCATTCAGTCCTTCTTTTTTGATGCTGAATTTTCTGTGCTCAAGTCAAGCTTCTCTGCCTTTCCTCTGTGCTCCTGCATTTCCAGCAGGTTTCCAGTCCTTTGAAGAGGACATGGCCTCTTATTCCCCATGTAAATGCAAACCACCCACGTGTGATGGAAGCTGTGTTGGCCGAAGCCTCAAAGCTTGAGTTACCATATTAATTATGGACCCAAAGATGAGATAACATAAAGAAGCTGCCAATTATTTCAGACAATTGATCAAAGCCGAGGAACTCCTGGTATACATTAAGCAACTCTTTGATTGTCCATTCCCTGAAAACCTTCAGCCCACACAGACCAGGAGAGGACAATTTGCCTTTTCATGCAATTATTTCTCCTGAACAGAAACTCCCCTGCATTTCTCTTACTTCCTGCACAATTTGCCTCCTTCTTTCTCTCCCACTTTCAAATCGTTCCCAACATTTGCATAATTTCCCCTGGCCATTGCCTCACCTTTGGAGAGGTCACTTGTCAAAGGACTCCTTGAAAGTGTTGTATTTTAATTTTGAATTTCCGTGGCTTTGAAGCTTTCATTTTCCATTAGAGGGAAGAAAAGTAGCAGCCTCCATCCTGCTGGGTACTGCATAAATCATGGAATTGTCACAGAATCCTGGCATGGTTTGGCTTGGAAGGGACTTTAAAACTCACCCCATTCCAACCTCTGCTGTGGGCAGGGACATCTTCCACTATCCCAGGTTGCTCCAAGCCCCATCCTACCTGGACTTGGACACTCCCAGGGATGGGGCAACCACAACTTCTTTGGACAACCTGTGTCAGGGCCTCACCACCCTCACAGGGAAGAATTTCTTCTAATATCTAATCTAACCCTGCCCTCTGTCATTTTTAAGTCATTCTCCCTTGTCCTGTCACTCCAGGCCCTTATCCAAAGTCCCTCTCCAGTTCTCCTGTAGGCCCTTTAGTTACTGGAAGGCTGCTATAAGAACTGCCCTTGGAGCTGATCACCAGGAGCATCTGTCCTCTGTTTCCCTCCAAAGTACAACATCTGTCCTTTCTTTCCCAATTTAGAAGTTCAAAGGCCTCTTGCAGCCTCCTGAGGAGCCACGAAATGTTGCTTTTCAAAGCAGCAAACAGCTGTGAAACAGCTGGATGAGGGGAATTTATTCAGGAGGGAGCTCCTGGGACTTCATCTGTCAAGTTGCCACAGCTCTTCTGGTTATCGTGGGGGCTGCATGTTCTCTTCAGAACCCATGTTACTCCTCACCAATGTGCCAAACCACATTTTTGGGGTTTCTGGGGTACAGGAGATAAACAAGGCCCACATCATGTCCTAGAAGGATTCTCAGGTTTTGTAGTCCGGGAAGGAATGATTTTAAGCACCCAAATGAAGTCCTGCATGGCCCCAGCTCAGGGGCAAGGCCTCGTGCTTGTCTTCCATGCTACCATCTCCAAGGCTTGGAAGGAAAGTGGACCATCCAAAGGGCAAAAGGGAGCTTTCAGCCTCAAAGACACAAGCTTTCTTTTTTTTTTTGAAAACCAGAAATAAAAATAGGTCTGAGCAACCAAGTAGCTGGAGAGGTCCACATGGATCCCCTGAGGACTCTGACTTCTTCCTGGTAGGGGGGGGGTTGAGGAAACCATGAAGAAAAAGTAAAAATAAACAAAAAAACAACAGTCATCTTCTTTTTTTTCCTCTCTGTTTAGATCTTGTCCCAACAGGACCTCAAGGACAGATATTTACCTCAGGCCCCACCTCATTTTGAACATCTCAGACAGGAGTGTAGTGAGTCCAAGCATTTCCTTCAGCCACAAAAGACAGAGACTGCAGAGAATAACCCTTTGTCCTGGTCCCAAATCCTCCAGGAAGGTTGTCTTGCCCCATACAGGCCTTTTCCTGCATGGGCTGCTGTCATGAGTGGGTGATTTAAATCTCTGAAAGGACCATTGCCAAAGATATCAGCAGAAGTGGTTTCAATACGATGTTCTTAAAGTGCAACCTAACATAAGTTCAATGTCAAGGTTCCCCATTACATAATATGTGGAAGAAACACACAAAGGAAAATTGAGTTAGAACCGAGCTGGCAGGATTTCCACAGAGACAAAAGGGGAAGGGAGACCCTCCCATTGAGTCACAAGGTTCAGAATGCACCTCCTTGCTTCCTAAAGCCCTGATAGAGCTAAGGTGCAGCTAGGTCCAATTTTAATCTCGGACTTGGATAATGTCTAATGGGATTATCCACACCACAAAGTTTGTAATAATTAGCAGGGAGTTCTTACCTGGGCTGAAATTGTTACACCATTATTAATTCAGCCTGCTATCAGAAACTTAATGAGGATTTGACACAAGTAAGGGATTTCTGCACCTTGGGCAAAGAAGAGTGTCTTAGTCACAGGTAAGGAATCTCAAACCTCGAGATGTGTCTCTGCTCAAGAGGAGACTTACCTGGCATACAGGGACACATCAAACTGGGCTCATCCAAAGATCCAGTGTTAAAATAAGGTCTCTGTTCCTTGAAGAGCAACCTTGAGAGGTGTCCCAGCTCAAGAGGAGATCACAATCATAGCAGGTAAGAGCTCAAAAAGGCTCACTTGGATCCTGCATTTCCAGCAGCTTAAGGGCTCAAGTCCATCTCTCACAGCAGATAAAATACTTTCCATTTCCTTCAGTTTTCAGGTTCTTCACAGTTTTCCATCCCAGCCATGTTTTTACTTTGCATTTCCTTCAGTTTTCAGGTTCTCCACAGTTTTCCAGCCCAGCCATGTTTTCCCAGTGGAACAGCCAGGCCATACAATTTCTTGTAGGGGCAACACACCATTTATCCACCCCCACAGCATTGCTGGGCTTCCTCTTTGTGAGGTCATGGTGTATGTGGAGTCATGGAATGGTTTGGGTTGGAAAGGACCTTAAAGACGATCCAGTTCCAACCCCCTTCCGTGGGCAGAAACACCTTCCACTAGAACAAGTTTCTCCAAGCCTTGTCCAACCTGGTTTTGATCATTTCCAGTGATGGGGCAGCCACATCTTCTCTGGGCAACCTGAGCCAGGACCTCATCATCCTCTGAGTAAAGAATTTCTTCCTAAGAGCTAATCTAAATCTGCCTTCTTCCAATCTAAAACCATTCCCCCTCATCCTATCACTATCTGCCCATGAAAAAGTCACTCTCCCCCTTTTTATAAGACCCCTTTAAGTATTGGAGGGCTTCAATGAGGTCTTCCCAGAGGTGCAGATGTTCTCTCTGCCTCGTGACTGTAGCCTGGGTGGCTGCAAGGCAGGATCACAGGGACACAGGACAGGTCTAGGGGACCTCAGGAGGACTTCTCCAAGCTGAAGTATCCAGTGACCCTCCCTTGAAGGCTCACCACACATAACCACAGAGCAAACCCAATCCCCCTGTACATACACTGACCTCCTGCACCACCCACCTGGGGCAGTGCTGTTATTGACAGTCCCACGAACACAGCAGGAACAAGTCCTCCCTCCTTCCAGCTCCCTCTGGTGAGAAGCAGCAGCACCTCCTGATCTATCTCTAAGGCTGTGATCCAAGATTTGGGCTCTCCTGCCCTCCCAGCCCATCTCCCTGTGTGGTGCCTGGTGGTATTTCCCTTCTGCCTGTTAATGCCGCACAATCATCAAATAATTCATGTTGGAGAAGACCTCAAGACCATTGAGTCCAACCACTAACACAGCATTCTGAAGTCCATGAAAGATCATGGTATAGGAGATGCAGGGTGAGAAACACCTCCATAGGAATGATGGAGAAGCCCTGGAACTCACCATCAGGCACTGCTGATTGAAGAAGTGTTGGGTGATAGCTCAGGGAAGAGGGGACTGGGCTAAGAGTCTTCAGGCAGTCTCACACCTCTGCAGTCATTCCACATGTTTCAGGACATCCAAATTACTTCAGCCAGTCCAAGTCATTACATCTGAGGACCTACTGGGTCATGATGGCTTTGGATGAAGGCTCCAGGAAGCACCAATCCTGGAACCCATTTGACAAGTCCTAAAGCCTCCTGCAGTCCTGCCTATAAAATCTGTCAAACAGGTTATGGAGCAGAGTCAGTGAGATAAGGACACATTTTCTTCCTGCCATTCAAGGGTAAGCACCATGAAAATGAGTAATTCGTCACTCAATTAATTTCTTGTCACGTTTTATAGTGAAATCCCCAACTCCTCTGTTCACTGAGCTGTGCTCCTGCTCATGGTCTGCCTGCTTAGGCAGGAGCTGGCAGGGAAATCCAGGTGAGGTTGAGTCTTCCAGTAGCTGAAGGGGGCCAACAAACAGGCTGGAGAGGTACTTCTGACAAGGCCATGTAGTGATGGGACAATGGAGAATGGCTTTAGGATGAAGTAGGGCAAGTTTAGATTGGATATTGGGAAGGAATTCCTTTCTGGGAGCAGGGGGAGGCCCTGGCAGAGGTCGCTCAGAGAAGCTGTGGCTGCCCCAGTCCTGGAAGTGTCCAAGGCAAGGTTGGAAGGGGCTTGAAGCAATGTGGGCTAGTAGAAGGTGTCCCTGCCCATGGCAGGGGGTGGAACTGGATGGTCTTTAAGGTCTCTTCCAACCCAAACAATTCTGTAATTCTATGATTGGCTTTGCAGGGCATCAGCATTCCCCTGCCCCGTTGGAAATCACAACCCAAGATCCCTCTGCCAGAAACGCTGCCAGAGCTGTGTTAAATCTCAGCCCTTCACATGATACGATATCAGGAAGGAGGCACCAGGCTGTGGGTTTGAGACACCTGCAGAAAAACAGGCTGATTTGCACAGAAAAGGGAATTCCTCATGTCCTGGAAACACATATCACAGGGGGATGTAGTTTTAGGGATGTCCAGAAGATACAAAAGCCAAAGATTGGGTAAGTTCAGCCCTGGGTTGTGACTCTGGCAGAGTAGAGAGCCAAGTGCAGCTTGTGGGGCCAGGAGAGGTGTTTCCCAGCACCCAGGAGTGATGCAAACCACACATGGGGCAGACAGGGCTGGAGTTTCCACCTCTTTTATTAGAAATAAGACACATTCATTTTGTGCTCTGAAAACTGTACAGAGGAGAAAAAAAAAAATAAAAACTGACGAACACGGAGAGGAAGGAAGGGGAAGGAATGGCAGGGAGCATGGCATGGGAAAACGGGATTAAGTGGAGGAGCTGAGCAGAGAAAGTCGAATATCAACAGTTTTTAAACAAACATTTATCTCTGTAGTTACATAACATCCTTCATGTCCTGCAAAGTCGGCTGGAGTGAATGGGTGGATGGGGAGGGTTGGAGTGAAAAGGGCAAGCTCGGTTGGGCAGCGGAAGGGGGGGGGGATAAAAAGGAAGAGAAAAGAATTAAAACACAGTAGAAAGATATCTGTATGCTAAAATTCATAGTGTGTAATTATAATAATTACAATATCATACAACCCGGCATCTGAGGGAGGCCTTTGTGCTTTCCTGTTTCAGAGAATAATCTAAAATTGAACAATAATGTCACAGTTTTATAAGTAACCATTTTCCCTATTTTTTAACTATTTGGATTTATTTAAGTTTTTCCTTTCCACCCTTCATATTCTACAGTTAATGGCACGGTAAATGCCACCGTCCTTAGAGAACACCCAGGTAGCCCAAAGGGAAGTCAAAGCAGAGGTGTTGGCACATCAAGCAACATCTCCCCATGGGGGAAGCACAACTGGGGGCAGTGATTGTTTTGCATTTTGTATCCATTGTGTACTGTTTCCCTAAAAATGTGAGGTTTGTTCTTTTTTTATTAAAAAGAGACCCAAGCACACAGTAATAACTCAGACCCTGTTCAAGCTTTACTACTGTTCTGGTACAATCTGGCCACTCACAACCAGAGGTTTGCCACCACCCATCTCCAAAACTGGGAGAGTTGTTCCAAAATTCAGATAGACAGTGCTGAAAACGATAAAAACAATTTAAAAAACAAAAAGAAGCCTGTGTGTAATGTCAGTGGTATATTTTTTAATGATAAAAATATTGCACAACACTTTTTTGGGGTGAAATGTAGATCTCTCATTTTTTGTGTGTAAATAGCCTTGAGAAATGTTTAATGAAAAAAAAAAAACAAACTAAAATTGTTGTTTTGTTTTCATGGTGGAATGAAAACATAGGATTTTATGAGTGCCCTGCTCTCCTGATCAGCTCCAGCTCTTCCTCCTTGTAGGACCAAAAACCTGCTGGCTGGCTCTGGGCAGCGGGGAGGGAGGAGAAGAGCCAGCAAGGGGAAAATACCCAAAGCCCAAACTGAATAAAACAAAGCAAAACACTGCAAGGCAGAGGCGGAGGGGCTGTGTATTCCCACCATCCCAAACTTTCCATGGAGCAACTTGCCTTCCACCTTCAGCAGGTGGCATCCTCACCCCGTGCCTGCGCAGTCCTACGGCATTCGAAATGACAACAGCCAAAGAAAAGAAAGGTCTCGGGTTTCAAGTTCTCTTTTTATTGAAGAAAAGAAAAGAAGAAGGAAAAAAATAGAATATTTTGTTTTTTGTTTTTTTTTTTTGTTTTGTTTGTTTGTTTGTTTCCAAGTGGACGTTATTCGTGTTGTCAGTTTGTCTCAATGTCCTAAGGCAACGTCTCTGTATTCCAATATCTCCAGGTACATCGGCAGAATCTTTCCCTCCTTCTCTCTCTGCCTTCCAGGGAGGGGTAGCTTGGAATAAATCTGAGTCCGAAAGCAAGGAAAAATAACAGAAAACAAACAAAAACAACCAAAAAAAAATAACAGAAAAAAAAAAAGGGGATGAGGCCAAGAGGACCTTTGCAAGGCCCTGGTGCTGAGTTTATCTATTTAACAGTCAATGAAACGCCCTACATTCCTCTTGTTGGTCTGGTTTCCAACACCTCTCCCTGGAGACGGGGCGAGGATTTGGAGCAGGTCCCGTCCTCCTGCGCCTGTCCCACTCCTGAGGGTGCAGGATCTCCACCGTGGAGGGATGGCAGGAGGAAGCCCCAGCTCCCGTCCCCACCTGAGCTGCGGGCGATGCCACCGCTCCCCACTCCGGGCTCCGTGGGGACCCACTGGAGACGTGCCACCATTCCGGGCCGTGGTGTGGCACGTGGGAGTGGGAATGTCTTTCTGGCGCATCCCATCTCCTTTCTTCTTGGATGAGCTGGTGGGGGAGAAGTGGGGGGCGAGGACCAGACCCTCAAGGCGGGGCGTCCCCTCAGCCAGGCCACACATCCCAGCGAGGCTCCCGCAGGTGTCCCCTTCTCGTGGTCCCCAAACAACCCCGATCTTCTTGTCCCTTCGTGGTGGCCGCTGGCGTCCTTCCACACCTCCTGGCGGGCAGTAGAACCCGAAAGCATCTCGGTAGGGCTCGTCCCCTGCAGCCCCTCCCCACCCTCCTCCTCCTCCTCCTCCTCCTCGCTCTTTTCCAGGCTCACTTCTTCTCCAGTCCTACCTGGGAAAGCTCGTGTTGTCCTGAACCTACAGCTACTATACTCTATAAAGTAATATTTCCCCCTCTCTGCTGAGAACAATACAAAAGTTACTCCATCTTACCAAAGGTTTCAAAAGAAACCAAACACTTCTCTTGCTCGGTTCCGATTTAATTTAATCATTTCTTTAAAACGTGGGTTTTTTTGTTTTGTTTTGTTTTGTTTTGTTTGTTTCGTTTGTTTTCCGGGAAAAAAAAAAGAAGTCCTTTTTCTTCCCTTTCTGCTCAGACCTCTGTCTGAAGGTCAATAATGTCTTGTCCCACCAAGGGGATGGTGGCCCCTGTTTTCTCCCACTCTACAGTTTTTAGTTCTAGGGGAGACTGTGTCACGGGTTCCATGTCCTTTTTAACCCATGATGGTGGGGACTGGACTTTCCTGATGCCTTCCCAGGGTCTCTTGTTTGGTGTCTGCTGTTTTTCTTGCTGCAAGAGGAGGAAAGTGTAAGAAAGGAGAGAGAGAAAGAAAGGTAGGTTAGTGCCAATGCAACAAATATCATGTTTTTACTTCCTTTTGTATCAAAGACAAATTTTTTTTCTGTGCAGCTCCTGAATAAAGTGCGGGTTCCAATAAGAATGGTGTGCAAACCGTCTATTTTCAGGAAGAGAATGTTGGTTTTCTCTCTGCTGTCTCTATCAACTAATGCCCAGATATTCTGGCTTTCAGAAGTTTTTGCCACTTCCATTTCCACTGAAAAACTGAACATGGCTTTGAGAATTTTAAATTATTTTTTTCTGCTTTTACAAGGGCATGCAGTGATAGGACAAGGGGGAACAGCTTAAAAATGACAGAGTAGGTTTAGATGGGATGTTGGGAAGAAATGCTTCCCTGTGAGGGTGGGCAGGCCCTGGCACAGGTTGCCCAGAGAAGCTGTGGCTGCCCCTGGGTCCCTGGAAGTGTCCAAGGCCAGGTTGGA
>JAWWTY010000077.1:149173444-149226736 GCA_035222235.1 Margarornis squamiger | reverse complement strand
TGGAAGTGTCCAAGGCCAGGTTGGACAGGGCTTGGAGCAACCTGGGATAGTGGAAGGTGTCCCTGCCCATGGCAGGGAACAAGAGGAGCTTTAAGGTCCCTTCCAACCCAAACCACCCTATGAAATCCAGATTGCATTGAGGTCTTTCTGAAGATAACATTGCATTTGATAGAGATGCACATCCCTTATGCAGCACAGCTATTTATAGGCTCTTTAATTGCAGCAGAACCTGCTCAGTGTTGCACCAGTGAGGCCCTGCTGTTTGACGAGCTGGAGCTCAGCTCTGGAACTGAAAGCACTTCCATCAACTCCACACCAAGCCTTCCAGGCTTTATTGACTGCTGTTTGCCTGGGCTCCCCCAGCATCCCACCATGGATATTGATCCAGAGAATTTATTTCAATGTTTCTGCTGATATGCACCAAGACAAGACTCTGGGGAGGGCTGAGGCTCTGTAAGATGTGTTTATACGAAAGGGTGTCCATGCAGAGATTTTAAATGAGTTGTCCCACTAAGCTTCCCCCCTCCAACCACGAGTGATGCTTGTCACAGCTAATTATGCCCACAAAACACTCCAGCACTGGGCAAAAAAAGGCTTCCCTGCCCATGACAGGAGCACAGAGCCCCTTAGAGCCACCTGCCAAAGGGGAAGTGGCAGCAAGTTGGAAGGGTGGGAGGAAAGCAGCTGGATGGCAACAAGGAGAAGAGAAGTCTGGGGAGAAAGAGAGGGGACAGACATGATGATGTGCAGCCCAGGATGTGTCACAGCTCGAGGCTGTCACCAAAATGGATGGATTGAGGGGAGATGAAGCCACATGGAGACTGTGGGGTCATGACTGTGCTCCAGGATGCTGCAGAGATTGTTGTAGCCCTGTAGGAAACCTAAAAGCCCATCTGGCACACGCTAATCCAGATGCCTCAGCTCCTCATTTTGTCCTTTCCTAAGACATTTTTGTAAGGCTGGTGTTTTTGCCAGCTCCACACTGCAGTGCTGACAGGAAAGGTGCTGTAGAATTATCCCTACAGGGGCAGCTTTCAGTGCATCACCCAGGCCACAAATTCTGCCTTTCCAGACTTTAGCTTTTAACATAAAAATAAAATGGGCTCGAAGTTGGTCCTGCATCCTCCCCATTCCCAGGGAGAAGGCTCTGGGTGAGAGCATTTGGTGGTTTAGAGAGTGGCTAAAGTACAAACCAGGTCACATCAATGTGAACTGAAAACAGTCTGAAATCATTTTAATTCAAAGAGAGAAAGATCACATTTTTAAGTCCTTTGAGAGTTGCTGTTTTTTTTTTGTTTTCTTTTTCTTTTTTAATAAAGTTTTGCAAAAGTATTGCTCAGAAGAATGTAAAACACTCCATTTCTTGAAATCTGCACCTGAGGTTTTCATTCAGCTCTACAATACAGAATTTCCTTATGCTGTTGGTGTTATTTTTACTTTATTCCATGATCTACCACAGTGGTGATTAATACTAACAGGACAGAAAAGGGGATAAAATTCTTGACTTATTCCATTATATTTTTTGAACTTACTTTAGAGCCACTAAAACTGAACTACCAAAACCTTATTTATCTCTGTGTGTGTCTTAATGAGACAAGTTTGAGGCTTCCTGAAGGGAAATTTCTACCTACGGTGTGTTTTGCAGACCATTAGTCTGCCTGAAAGGATGCAGCAGGAAGGTACACAAAGAGACAAAAGCACACAGAGAGCAAAAAGATGGAATGAAACTAAGTTTCCCAAAAGGTGAAGAAAAACAACCTTGGTCAGGACAGATTTTTCAATGAAAAACATTTTGTTTCCTCCCACCACTGCTGAAATGCCACAAGTTTCCAAAGTTCCCAGTGTCCACAGCTGTATTATTGAACAGAGCAGCACAAGTGATCTTATGCATGAAGCTCATAAATAATTCCATTTTTCCCCCTCAAATGAAAGCCCTTCTTTCCTGGCATTATTTACGGCCACCTTCAGCATCAGGTTCTTCCATTGCCAGCCAATCCCTGTTTTAACAGCCTCTCCATCTGCCACATTCCTGACCTTCAGCCTCTCCTTCATGGTGGGAGGATGCACCCAGACCTGATCATGTACTGAACGTGACCAGCAAACCTCAGAGCCCTCCTTGTCATGGACTAGTGAGCAAGAGGAGCTGCAAATCCATGCAGGGAACAGAAACTCTGGGGGAAAAAAACCCCAACAAAACCAATTATAAGCTCACATCTCCAGCAATGACCTCTGATCAGACCTGTCACTGAGGAACAACACCCAAGGGCTACAATAATTATCCAGTGGTGATAAAACCCAGACATTAAATGTTGTGAGTTATTAAGAAGAGAAAAATTAAGAAAGGAAGAGAGAATGAAACAGCAAATATTACATTGGCAGTGCACCTGCATCTTGAATCTTATGTGCACTTCTTAGGCTTCCTGATAGAAGGAAGTGATAAAAGTGGCCAGTTTCCAGCCATGAACAAAGTTATGGAGGAGCAAAGGTTACATGGACCACAACCTTTCATCCTTAAAGAGATTGTGATGGATGTGAAAGAGGTCCAGGAAACTCTGGGTGGCTTTTGGACGGTGGGAAGGGACCACTGATGGGAGGGATCACCTCTTCCAACATGAGAACTACAAGAGCAGGGCAGGGCACCAAGGAGTGAACCCCAGGAGATGGATCCACACACAGTGCCCAACCAAACTCCAGACCATCTTTCCACACCTCTCTGCTCATGCTGAAAACTTCCAAACTTTTAAAAAATACACGGAAACATTCACTAAAGCAGAATCCACTTGGTACTATGAAGTGAAGTGACACCATTCTGCATCAAGGCATCTCTGAGCATGAATTCCTGGAGTCCTTGGGATCATTTGAAGATGCACCACCATGTGCTTGCCCAGCTCCTTTATTTTTCCAAGCTTCTCTTTACTCTGCCAAGAAAAGGAGGCAGAAACTGGCCTTGGGTCTGACCCCATATGGTGTTTCCATCCCCCTTATCAGTGTGATGTGTTATCTGGCTATGACTGCAGCAGGCTTAGTGACTGCAAGGTTTCTATTTCCAGTTAGAAGGTGAGAAAGAGCTCTGGGAAATGAGGAAATGGAGAAGGGAGCCTTGCTTTTGGCTTGCCATTTCTCAGAAAAGAATTAGACTCCCCCAGTGATGCTGTGAGTGAGTGGAGGTGCTGTCTCAGGGCGGGGGGCAGAGGGACTTGGTGGCCACTCAGATCTCTGAGCAGGTTAATCAGCCTGGCTGAGCTCTGGAAAGGATGCTGGCAGACAAAGGAAAATCTCCTCTTGGCACGAGGCACCCTGGGAATTGGTAGCAGGCTCCTGGGAACGGCTCCCCTTTTCTTTCCCTCCATATGGAAAAGGTTTTTATGGGGTCTTGGCCCTTTGAACAGCATAGAGAAACAGGCTCTGGGCTCATGCTTCAGCTCTGGCATTTCCCTCCAGCTCCACTGTGGGGTCCTAGCAATCCTCGCAGACAGGAGGGAAAACTTAACTATGCACAG
Source organism: Margarornis squamiger (assembly GCA_035222235.1). NCBI lineage: Eukaryota > Metazoa > Chordata > Aves > Passeriformes > Furnariidae > Margarornis > Margarornis squamiger. The sequence continues at coordinate 149,223,236 of JAWWTY010000077.1, read as the reverse complement.
AAAAGAAGAAATGAAAAAACCTGGAGAGAGGGTTGTGTAATGAGGCTGGAAAAGGCATCAGAGCTGGCCCAGGGCCTGGTGCTTGGAGCCAGCCAGGAATGACCTGAGACAGGGGCTGAATGCAGCAGGGGCTGCTCTGCCAGTAACTCACAGAGCCAGAGCCATTACTCTGGCCTGACACGGCACGGGAGCTTCTGGCCATCAGGGAGGGGGGAAATGTCTATCCAATCCTTCCTGGTGCCAGGATGGCGAGGCAGAACGCTCTGTTGGAGGGGTGGGAAAGGAGGGAGCAGCCAGACCCAAAGGTGGGGTAAAACCTGCTGCAAAGGGCACACTGGAGGTCTTCATCACCCTGGGGGCTTTCAGAGCCTCCCTCATTGTGACTTTCAGTTTGGCTGCACATCTTTAAGGCGGAGGGGAGAGGATTTGGAATAAAAGGCATTTAAGATGCAGGGCCAACAAAACCCTCCAAATCCCTGTGAAAGACACAGGCAAAGTGCATTGGGATGATCCAGACAGCCCTCTCCTTCTAAAGCTGGTCCTGGCAGACTGCAACAAGTGCCCTGTGCTGGACTCAGGGTGGTTATGGAAAGGTCTGGGTGGTGGAGCAGCACTTCCCTACCCTGGGGTCTTCAGAGAATCATCACTGAATTCTTTGGGTTGGAAGGGACCTTAAAGGTCAGCCAGTTCCAGGGATGCCACACACTATCCCAGGTTGCTCCAAACTCCATCCAACCTGATCTTGAACACTTCCAGGGATGGGGCAGCTGAAGCTTCTGTTGGAAACTTGTGCCAGGGCCTCACCAGCCTCCCAGGGAAGAATTCCTTCCTAATATTCAATCTAACCCTGCTCTCTGTAAATTTAAAGCCATTCCTCCTTCTCCTGGTGCTCCATGCCCTTGTCCAAAGTCCTTCTCCAGCTCTCTTGGAGCCCCTTCAGGCACTGGCAGTGGTTTGAAGGTCTCCCTGAAGCCTCCTCTTCTCCAGGCTGAACAATCCCAACTCTCTCAGCCTTTCCTCCCAGCAGAGCTGCTCTATCCCTCTGATCATCTCAGTGCCTCCTCTGGACTCTCTCCAGCAGCTCCACGTCCTTCCTGTGCTGGGAAGCCCAGAGCTGGAGGCAGCTCTGCAGGTGGAGTCTCACCTGAGTAGGGCAGGGGGGCAGAATGCCCTCCCTGGGCCTCCACACTTTCCTGCATATTGTTCTGCCTTCCAAGGTCCAGGCTGGCTCCATCCAGAGCACCTCGTGTGACTCTTTCCCTTTGGAGCACCATAAATAGGGTTGAAGCACAGCTTTGGTTTCACACGTCAACCCAAAACCATGAAATGTGTGAACTGCTCAGCTGTATCTCCTTGTGTTTGTTTTGGGGCTTTGGGGTTCTGTTTGGCTTTGTTTGTTGCCATTTTTAAACCTCTGATTTTTATGGATAGGTTGAATAACCTGAAGGGCAAGTCAGTGCTTTCCACAGAGCACCCTGTGAAAACTGTCCTAGAACCAGCTACTCCCATGCTGGTTTCGTTGCCTCTGGTGTCAACTTGAAGGATATCTCATGACCCAAATGGTCTCTACCCATGACATTGATGACTTTAGGACCAGAATGAAGTTATTCAGAGCACAGAGCAGGGAATCAGAAAGATAAATGTGGCCCAGGGTGTCTAATCCATCTTTGGATCAATGTCAATGAAAAGTGATTAGAAAATGGGAAAGCTGCCTTGTTTTTTTTGAGAATGATACATTTTCCTTTCTTTCTTGGAAACAAGAAAGCTGCAGTTCTTTCATTTTATGCTGTTGAACTGCAGAGATTATGTTTTATCCTTTTTTTTTTTTTTTTCTTTTCATTTAGGAGAAAGGCAATAGAAAAGGAAGTGGCTGACTTTGTTCAGAAATTCATTACATTAAAAAAAAAAGAAGAGAAATAATTTGTGGGTTTAACTTGGAAATAAGAAACTTGAAATACTCAGCATTTGCTGGGGTATAAAAACATGTTTTCTGCTCCTGTGTTCTCTGAAGTTCATCCAACCTGAAGGGCTTGCTGTGAGCCAAAATCTAGTGAGGTCACACAGAGCTGAAGGTGAACAGGCACTGCATCAAGGAGGTCTTTCACAGACCCTCAAGGGCTCTTTGCATGGATTCCTAAACATCCTGAAGGTTGCACAGAAAGCCTCTGGTCCCACCAGCATGAGGAACAGGCTGTTTTCCAGAGTATTCTTGCTGCTAATCCAGCTGGTTAATATCCCATCCATTTCTGGGACAATGCTTGTGGTCTGTTGAACAGTTCACTTCATAGATACAGAGGATTAAATTCCCTAAAATGCTCAAAACACTCAAGACTGCCTTATGGGGGCACCCAGGGGCTCAGGAGGGGACCAAGAGCACCCAAAGCACTATTTTTAATAGAGTCTTTAATTTAAACTCTATAAAGAATGATTTAGATTTTAGAGTCTAAACAATGAGGAGCTTCATGTTGCTGGTGGCCCCTTCCTGGTGTTGGAGCAGAGGATACAGGGAATAGGATGCTTCTCTGAGCAATACAGAGTAAGTGATGTCTAATTCTTGGGACAGGAGGTGTCAGATGATGTACAGAAGGAGGTGAACTTCTGATTGATGGTATATTTGGATACCCAGTAGCTGACAGATGGTTTATGGCTGAAGGAATTAAGGTTTGACGTCATTTTCATAACAGGATTTATTGCGGTAATTACTGGACTTTATGCAGCGCTCCTCCCTATAAAAACTGCCCTAATTGGCCTTTCAAACTTGCCAGTTACTAAAGCCTTTAAGAAGTGCAGAGAGGATTAAAGACGTGGCACAGAGACACTCTCCACATAAGTGGAGCTTCCCTTGCAGAGGGACACCCAGCCAGCAGCAGGAGGAGCAAAGCTTCCCAATTTTCCTAATTCCACAGGGAGGAATGACCCTGACTGACACAACCACCACCATCTGAGCTCCTTCACCACCACCCTCAGCCCGTGAAAAGAGGTTCCCATGGACAGGAGCCAAGTTTTCCCACCTGGCAGCAGGGCTTCCCACAGAGCCAGTGAAGGGACAGGTGGGCAGAAAGCAAAGGATTAATTCTGTCATGCAGCAGAGAACAGCAGGGAGACACAGAGCCCTGAGTGGGGATGAGCTGCAGTATCAATCAATATTCATAGAATTGTAGATTACAGATCATAGAATGGCTGAGATTGGAAGGGACCTTAAAAACCATCTTGTTCCAATCCCCTGCCATGGGATGGGACACTTTTCACCAGACCATGTTGCTCCAACCTGGCCTTGGACACTTCCAGGGATGGGGCAGCCACATTTTCTCTGTGCCAGGGCCTCACCACCCTCACAGGGAAGAATTTCTTCCTAATATCCAATCTAGCCCTGCCCTCCTTCATCTTAAAGCCATTCCCCCTTGTCCTGTCACTCAAGGCTCCCTTTTTTCTCTCCACTGTGTCAGATGTCAAAGCAAGCACTCTGGTGGAATGGGCACATCTCCAGGTGTCCAAAGAGGAAAGCTAAGAAAAACCTCAATGTGAGAAGAGAAAGTGAGGAATCAAAACAGAAACATTGTCTAGAAGGAAATAGGAAAAAGTCATAGAAAGGCAGAAAAACGTTTGTATCTTTTTACACTGAATTTTGGTGCAAGTGCCTTTTTTCAGGACCAACAGAGACATGGGACTGGATTTTAGAGCTGCTTTTTGCCCAGAGAAGTTGTGGATTCATCCCTGGAAGTGTTCAAGGTCAGGCTGGGAGGGGCTTTGAGCAACCTGGTCTACTGGAAGGTGACTCTGCCCATGGCAGGGGGTTGGAACTCTACAATATTTAAGGTCCCTTCCAACCCAAACCATTCCATGATTCCATGAGTTACAAACTGTGTCCAGAGCCTGCCTGTGAGCTCCAGGACAAGGCTCCAGCCACAGCAAAAGCCACTGCAGCTGCAGGGAGCAGAACACAGCAAGGAGCTAATAAGCCAGAAGGAGTAAATCAGAGGAATTTGGGAGCTCTGCTCTAACCTCAGCACCAGCAAAGAGCTGCTGTTTCAAATGAATGCAAAGCCAGACGATGGCAAGAAGAGAAGAATATGTATGTGATTCAAACTTCTCTAATGGAGCTGGATCAAAGGACTCCAGTCGAGGGGGAAGGCAGGAGTGTCACTTCCATTCCTTTCAAAGTGTAAAAGAAGCAAAACCTTGGCTTTTTTTTTTTTTTTAAAGCCTGCAAAGCCTCCACTTTCATGCCACACTGCTGCAGAGCGTGTGAATCCCTCTGGATGTCCAGCCCAAGCCCTGGAATTTCTTTAGCAATTAACTCCCAGGGAGTAGCAGTGTTGGAGATGCTTTACCCTGAGAATACAGAACTGCACAGGAAAATATTTCCTGTGTAGTACAAAGTAGCTTGAAAATAGCCACTGCTCTGCTTTAATGTGAAGAGCTCTCAGCTACGACAATTCAGACCTTGGTAACTGTGTGTTTTCAGGAGGAAAAACAGGGAAAGCAATTGCATGTTGGAGCCTGCAGTCTGCCAGGCAAAGGTCAGGCTTTTAAACACAGAAACAAACTTGAAGCAAGGTTTCCAACAATGGGATTTTTTTCCTTTTTTTGGTAGCAATATGGGAGGTAAAGAACAGCTCAAAGTGATGGGAGTGGTTAGGAAGGAAGAACTGTGCTGTGTGAGTCAGTACCAACCTCCAACCATTTGGGCAGCAAAATATGCCCTAAAGCTGCTCTAAAGAGATATTTATGATCCAGGTGGAAGCCACTCGCTGCTTATTGTAACCTTAAAAACGAGGATTTGGTGGATCCCAGACACCAAGAGAGCTTTAAATTTTACTCAGGATGCCTGGTGTGGATGGGTGGGTATTTTGATGCAAATCCTGCTGTGGTTGTCTCCAAGGCTTTGGTTCCTTTCGTGCTTCCTGGTTGCAAATAAGCTGCCCAAGGGGATAAATATTCAACACACACAGCTCATTCAGTTTTCTGCTCAGGGTCTGCACCAGCTTCCAGTTTGGTCTGGGATAAAATGGAAGGGCAACAGCGTGAAACCTCCAAACACAGGCTGTTTGGGAGGAGGGTGAACAAAGCAAACCAGTTGCTCCTGAGATGCCTGTTTTAGATTTAAGGTCTCTTCAGGTGGACAGAGATAATCTGTCCCAAATTCCAGCACAACAGAGGCAAAGAATTCTTGCCTACAACCCTGTAACTTCCTTTTGAGGAAGGAAAAAACCCATCTCCTCCTTCCTTGCCTCATCTGAGGTTGCAGACTGCAAGGGAGAAAAAATTTACCAGGGAATCATAGAATATCCTCATTTGGAAGGGTCATGGCAAGGACATACAGAGATCTATTAAGTGCATTAAAAAATTGATTTTTCAACTTGCAGTCACCAGATCGTAATTCCAGCACTGAAAACTTAGCTTTGAATAATAGTGTCTACATTTCTGATTAGTCCATAAAGCCACAAATAATCACAGAATGGTTTGGGTTGAAATGGACTTTAAAGACCATTTAGTTCCGGCCCCTTGCCACAGGTAGGGTCACCTTCCACTATCCCAGGCTGCTCCAAGCCCTGTCTAGCCTGGACTTAAACACTTCCAAGGATGGGGCAGCCACAACTTCTCTGGGCAACCTGTTCCAGGGCCTCCCCACCCTCACAGAGAAAAATTTATTCCTAATATCCAACCTAAATCACATTCCTTTGGTTTAAAGCCACTATGAATGAGACCCCTTTAATCTGATGCACGTGGGGAAGGTGCAGGTGGATGTGGGATTCTGTGTGCTTTGCTCCATGAGATTCAAATCAGGACTAGTTGAGGGTGTTCCAAATTAAAGCCCCTCACAGTTGATGTACAGATACAAAAGACTACATGTCACATGGAATAGGTTTCATGTAATAAACTGAAAAAAAACCCAGAAAAATCCAAGTTTATTGCCCAAGAAAGGACAATTCTGTATCAGTGTGCTCTGAGACTCAAGTTAGTTTAGCACTAGCAATGTGCCTTGATTTGTAGCAAAATAACTGGCCAGGGCCACCCCGATTCCTGGGAATGCCTTGAATATGGGCAAGACCAAGTCTTGGCTGACATTCCAGGCAGTATCCTGGTTCCTTAATTGCTTTCCTCTGACACACCAGCCCAGCAACACTGCTCATCACTCAGCTGATGGCAGTGGGGACACCCCAATCTCACTGGGAGCTGGATTAGGACCCCTTGGCCATGGGGGGATGGGAAAGCAGAATCCATCCCAAACCTTTCTCCACCTTCTCACTCCCTACAACTCCCTGACAGGAGGTTGTAGCCAGGTGGGGGTCAGTCTCTTTTCCCCAAGTAACAAGTGACAGGACAAGAGGAAATGTCCTCAAGTTGTGGCAGGGGAGGTTTAGATTGGCTATTAGGGAAAATTTCTTCACTGAAGGGGTTGCCAAGCACTGGAACAGGTGCCCAGGGCAATGGTGGAGTCACCATCCCTGGAGGGATTTAAAAGATCTGTAGATGTGGCACTTGGGGACATGGGTTAGTGATGGGTAAATGGTTGGGCTCAATGATCTCAGAGGTCTTTTTCAACATTAACAATTCTACGAGTCCCTGATTGTGTTTCCAGCTCTGCCTGCAACAACTCTGAAAAAAGGAGCAAAGGACATTCCTCTTTATCTTTCAAGTAGACACAGAGGGGACACTTCTCCAGAGTTTACCTGTGTCAGGATACTTAGAGAGGAGGAATACATGTGCTGGGAGAAACCTTTGGGTCTTTGCTGAAGACCCCTTAAAAGTGATGTTTCATCAGTGAAGCTGGAGAAATTCTCAGCAGTAAACACGTGTGATGGTTGAATTTTCAACCCCTTTTCCTAAAGAGACAGAAGAGCTGTTTCTTTGTCCCATTCTTCTGTTGGTGTTTCCTTAAAATCTGACAATTTAGTAGTTCATTCAAGAGGAACTATGGGTTTGGTGTAATAGGATAATTAGGTTTGGCTGGTGCTGAGACTTCTAGCATTTACATCAAAACCAAAACCTAAACCAATCCCTAAAAATGGCCAGCATCATTCCTGGGAATTCCCAAAGGATGTCTGTATTGTGCAGACATTAGTTTATTTAATTCAAGTCTCAGCAGCACCTTTCTGACCTTGGAGTTGAAGGAGAAGAGAGGAAGGAAGAGCAGGAAGATTAGGAAAAGCATCATAACTTGGAAAGGACTGAGGCCAATGGGACATGCTGCCAGGAGAGGTTGGGAAACTGCCAGGGTTGGAGAGACACTCGGGAGCTTGACTTTGTGGCTCCTTATTTAAAAGGGAAATCAAAGACAACAGCAATGCAGGCAGGTGGACTGGACCCACAGACCTTCTGCTCCATGAGGAGGAAGGGTTCAAGGGCATTCCAGGATCCTTATGACCTTGTTCATGCCCACAAGGCAAGGAGTTTCCTGCTGGTGAAGAAATGAGTTTGTCTTCATACGTCATGGAAGGGGTTGGGATAGGCCTGGAATGCTCTTTGATGCAAAGTGAAAGCCGGACTTACGCTAACGTTAGTTTTATCACTTCCACCAGAAGAAACACTCCATCGTTTTATAACCTAAACATACATAAAGAGAGAAAAAAAATCCTTTTGTTGTTACTTTAATCCCTGGCATCTGCAGTTTGCCTCCTCAGGGCAAGCTGAAGATGGGGCAGGAGTTCCAGCAGGTTTCTCAGCAGCAAGTGGTAGAAAAAGGGGTGAAGAAAGCTGTTTATTTTGCTTTGTGCTGCTCTGGATGTTTTTTAAACCAATACCCACGACTGATTTGCCAATACTGATCTTCACAAGCTCCCCATCCGGAGTTAGATCCAAGGGAAAATCCCAACTTGAAAAAGATTCAGTCAATATGCAAAGGCCACCTTCACAGCTTCCCTCAGTAGCTCAAAGCTCTTTGATGCTGACAGTGGCAACTTTAATTCCACACAGATGCATCTCTGAAATGCTAAAAACACCTCAATCTATAAAACCCTCCTTCAAACATCCCATGGATTAGCTTATAAGCATTTTTGGGTTTATAGCTGCATCATACCTAAATCATAGGGAAAAAAAGGAGAGATGATGCTCAGTGAAACACTCTGAGATTTTGGGCCACCACAAGCTTATTTGATCTGAACCTGCATGCTAGATCCACTATCCCTCTCATTCTGTAATGCTGGAAGACCATAATTCCACCCTGCCACATGCAATAAAAGTAGGATTTGCTGGGATCACATCTTCAGAGCTCAACACAGCAATGCTGTGAGATCTGAATGAGACCAAAGGTTCTGCAGGGCTCTGTTTCCCCTAAAACACAAACTAAACCTCTGATTCAATCACCCTCTCAGCTCTGGTCTTGCCTCCAAGAGAGTCCCATCAAAATAAGCCCCAACAGTGGCACCTTGGCTGTGCTGCATCCTGGATCTGACTTAAAATCATGGAATCATTAAAGCTGGAAAAGACCTGTAAGGTTATCAAATCCAACCATTACCCCAGCACTGTCAAGCCCACCACTAAACCAACACCACATCCATATGCTTTTTTAACATTTCCAGGGATGGTGAATCCACCACTTCCCTTGGCAGCCTCTTCCAATGCTTCACATCCCTTTCAGTGAAGCAATTTTCTTTAATATCCAATTTAAGCCTTTCTTGGTGTAACTGGAGCTGCTTCCTCTCATCCTGTCACTTGTTACCTGGGAGAAGAGACCAACCCCCACCTGGCTAAAAACCCCTTTCAGGGACTTGTGAAGACAAAGAAGGTCCCTCTGAACCCCCTTTTTTCCAGGCTAAGCTCCACCAGCTCCCTCAGCTGCTCCTCACCAGAATTGTGGTCCAGCCCTTTCACCAGCTCCATTGCCCTCCTCTCTCCAGCACTTCAACGTCTTTCTTGTCGTGAAGGACTTTGATTAAAAACGACCAAGAATGTTATAATCAGCTCACCTTGACCCTCTTGTGAGTGCAGACAACCCCCAAATTTAATTTGTACTGCCAACCTGGCTCTCACACCTGTTTTTCCCTTCAGCTGGAGCCACCAGACTTCCTGCATCCTTTCAGCCCTTGCCCAACTGGCTGAGATGTGGAAGGTGCCATCAGCCTGCCCTCCCTTATTTGTATTGCCTACAGCCCTCACTACACAAGATCCTGATATCTGGTTCTAGACCCAAATCTCTGCTCCTCTGAAGAGCTGCAAGGTCCTTCCCTCAGCCTGCCTTCCTCAAAGTCTCCTTTTCCATGGAAGTTTGCTCTTGTCAAGGAAAACTATGTGTATTACAGAATCCTAGAATGGTTTAGGTTGGAAGGGACCATAAAGCTCAGGGAGTTCCAACTCCCTGCCACAGGCAGGGACACCTTCCACTAGATCAGGCTGCTCCAAGTCCCATCCAGGCTGTCTTTGGACACTTCCAGGGATGAGGCAGCCACAGCTTCTCTGGGCAACCTGTGCCAGGACCTCACCACCCTCATGGGGAAGAATTTCTTCCTATATCTTCCTAATATTCAATTTAACCTCCTCTCTTTCCCCTTTGTCCAAAGTCCCTCGCCAGCAATTTTTGGTACTGAAAGGCGACTGCAAGGTCAACTCAGAGCCTTTTCTTCTCCAGGCTGAACAATCCCAATTTTCTCAGCCTTTCTTCATAGGAAAGGTGCTCCAGCCCTCAGAGCATCTTCATGGCCTTGTCTGGACTCACTCACTTATATATTCTCACATCACATGTATATAGTGATCCATTTAATTAATAACCTCCATTTAATTAGAGTTGAGTCCCCAAGTGCTGCCAACATCACAGCTTAAATGCCATTGCTGTGGCCTTCCTAAATGGCCCACCACTGCCACCTTAGCCTCTGACTCATCCCCATAATGTTGGATGGATGGTTCCTGCTGTCCTCCCCTTCTGCCCTCTCCCCTTTCCACCTGGATTCCCCATGTTTGATCTAATTTCCACCTCCCAGCTATGAGTGGATGTATAGGGCACAAAGAGATGACCTGAAAGGGAATGCAAAGAACAGACAGAAGCACGAGGAACAAACACAAAGAAGACAACACCATGGACAGACGTGAGGACAGACATCCTCCTTCTGGGCTGCTGACCAGTAGACAAGCTGGTGGTGCCTCTGTGAGTCTCCCTGTCCTTTGTGGTGCACGCATGCTCCTTGCAACACCCATGGAGAGAAAATCAAGGTAAAGTGTTCAGTGAGTGCTCCTAAATTTTCCTGCTGCTTCCCACGCTCCTGTTTTCTCTAGGAGATGATGGCCCTGGAAGTGTCTGACTAACCTTGCTGTCCGTCGTTGGAGACTCCTTCTCCTTCTCTGCGTGCTGGAGTTTTCTGTTCAGGTCCTGGAACATGTCTTGGTGACGTTTCCTCGTGTGCATGATTTTCTGCAGCAAACACAAGGGCCACAGGTCAGCAGACCCTGTTCAGAAAGGGCATTTCCTCCCCCCACAGAGTTACACATTCTTTACATTATTAACCCCAAGCTCTGTCTCCCTGCAGGTGCAATCTGCTGTGCCTTAAATACCATTTACTGAGGACCCAGTGTAGCGCTGCCTTTATTTTCAAGGTGAGATGGTGATGGAAAAAAATGCAAATTACTAATTTTTGAGTGCACTGTTACCCTAAACCTGCAAAAACCAACTTTTTATGCTGCAGAATTTGTGCTTGACTGGCAAAAGTCCTGCTAGACAGACCTAGAAAGCTTTGCTGTTCTTTAACTAATACTTGACCCCTTGCAAACCCTGTTCTCAGCAAATCACCAGTAAATACACAAATGTAGAATTTGGTTAAATTCTATCAGACACTGTTCTACAATTTCACTTTCTTCTAATTTGACCCATCTGCATTTCACTTCTACCTTCTCCTGCCCAGAAGGGGAGGCAGGACTGATTTCTGTAAGAACTTCCCTTTGCATGGAAGAGCATCTTGAACATGGTTTTCATGTGCCAAGGGCTAGGTAAGTGGAGAAGGTGGCAGCTTAGATGTACCATCATGCCTCAATTTCAGGCAAAACTCACAACCTGGAGCTCTGAAGTGATTCCAGCACTAAGGAAACAGCTCATGGGCCCTTAATGTGACTCTGATTTGGAGTAAGTGGGAGGTGTGAGGGCAATCACAGAATCAGACTGGGTAAGGATGGAAGGGACCACAGTGGGTCATCTGGTCCCACCTCGCTGCTCCAGCAGGGTCATCCCAGAGCACACGGCACAGGATTGTGCCCAGATGGTTCTGGAATGTCTCCAGTGAGGGAGATTCCACGCTGTCTCTGGGCAACCTGTTCAAGTGCGTGGTCAACCTCACAATAAAGAAGTTCTTTCTCTTGTCCAGGTGGAACTTCCTGGGCATCAGTTCCTGCCTGTCCCTCTTGTACCATCGCTGGGCACCCCCGAGCAGAGCCTGGTCCATGCTCTGACCCCTCCCTCCAGGCACTGACAGACATGAACCAGGTCCCATCTCAGTGTCTCCTCTTGAGGCTGAACAGCCCCAGCTCCATCAGCCTTTCCTCATAGGAAAGATGCTCCAGTCCCTTCAGCATCTTTGACCCCCTCCACTAGACTCTCTCCAGTTGTCTCTTTGGTACTAAAGAACCCAGAACTGGACAGAGCATTCCAGAGGAGACCTCCCCAGAACTGAGTGGATGCCCATGGAAAGGGCAGTTCTTCTGGGCAGGATGGACTCAGAACAGCAGCAGCAGCTCTCAGCAGCCCCAGATCCTACAAGGTGCATTCATAATAACTCTCCATATTTTTAGCTGCACAGGCTAAGCCTTGCTACCCCAGCCCAACCCTTCCAACCCACCATTTCTAAACCCTTGGAGAAGTTTCTTGGCAAAAGCAGCACTCCTGGAAAGGTTCCAGAAAGAAAAGAAAGCTCTATTTCTTTTTTCTCATCCCACCTTTAGGTAAGACCATTCAGGAAGGGATGTACTCACCTCAAAATCTAGCTCTGCATACCGGGATTTTCGCCTCTGGGTGTTCAAGAGAGAAAGAGATGGGTGAAGGTTAGTAAGGGGTTGATGCAACCACACAGTAGATAAAAAAGGGGCAGTCCTTTTCCTTTCCCTTCTTCCTACACCTTTAACATGTTTCTCTGGCACTTCATGATGGAAAGCACCAACCATTTAGAATCATAGAATCACAGAATGGTTTGGGTTGGAAGTGACCTCAAAGATCAACCAGTTCCAGCCCTCCAGCATGGGCAGGGACATCTTCCACTAGACCACATTGCTCAGAGCTTCACCCAATCTGTCCTTAAACAATTCCAGGAATGGGACATCCACAAGTTCTCTGGACAACCTGCTCCAGTACCTCACCACTCTCAGAGGGAAGAATTTCTTCCTGAGATCTAATCTAAGCCTACTCTCTCCAGTCTAAGGCCATTCCCTCTTGCCCTGTCACTGTGTGCTCTTGCAAAAAGCCTCTGTCTTTCTTGCAGGCTTCCTTCAGGTACTGGAAGGCCACAATTAGGTCACCCCAAGGGATCTCTGCCAAAAACACTGAGCCTTGAGGAGGGCTCAGCATGGGAGTTTGGCCAATTCTGTCCTAGCTGGAGAGCTTTTGAGCACCACTTAGCTGAGACTGAAGTTTGGACAGCAGTGGTTGAGACCAGCTCTCAGACAAGAAAAAGGCCAGATGCCTTTCTCAGTGTAAGATCTAAGGGCTAGGGAGAGCTGCTAATATCAGTCCTAGAATGAATCATAGAACCATCAGATTGGATTGGAAGGGACCTTAAAGATCATCTAGAAACCCCCTGCCACAGGCAGAGACATCTTCCACCAAACCAGGCTGCTCCAAGTCCCATCCAACCTGGCCTTGAAATGGGCTATCACAGCTCAGAAGGACTGCACTTGTGCTAAACCTCTGACATCTCCCTGATGCCAAAAGCATTGTGGGACGTGCCTTAGGGACATTTTGCCCCTGGGCCACCAGGGGTTTCTCATCTGTGTCATGACTGAAGTCACCAAAAAGGGAAACAGAGGACGGAAGAAGAAAAGGCAAGACAAGATGTGTCTTGCATTAAAAGTCTTTGACAAACTACCACTTTTACTTGACTCTGCAGTACCTGCAGGGCTAAAGGCAGTTGATGCAGCAATGGAATCTTTGGAAGCCATGAGAGATTTTAAACACTGCCTTCCAAAACAGTATCCCATGCCAGTGATCCCTCACAGGAATACAACGCTGGCATTGCATCGTGGGCTGCATTTGGCCTAAGGTGCTTCTCCTGGAACATCTGGCTTTGAGGGCAGGGCATCATCCTGGGCTGAGAGCAACACAGCAACTCCCATGCTCACCTCCAAGGAGCTCATGGAGAGGGTGGACACGGTCTCGCTCTTGGACACCACACCCGAGTTCCCTGAGTCACCTGTGTCACACAGGCTGTTGGGAATCTGGGACTCGTTGGAGATGTTTTGTGGAGCCAGCTGCTGCTGCTGCTGGATCATGGAGGAGCCTTGAACCTCGCTGCACGTCATGGCCACAGGCTCCCGGGGAGGACTCTTGACCACAAAGCCCGGGTCAGTGGCCATGCTGAGGTGGATGAGCCGTGTCTGAGGCATCTGGTCAATGTTGATGCTGTATTTGCTCTCGTCCTTGGGTGGTTTGGCCCGTAGGGTGGACGTGTTGGTGGGCAGGATGACGTAGCTGGTGTCCAGGGTTTGCTCCTGCGCCCGGGAGAGCTCCGAGTCCAACTTCTTGAAGATGTCCCCGTCGCAGATGTAGATGGATTTGGGTGGCTGGTTCTTGTCCTTCTTCAGAGTGAGGGAGTGGTTGCTGAACTCGTTCAGGTTGATGGCCCCCAGGTAGTGTGGTGAGCCCTGGAGATGCATCTTGGAGACGTTGGCTGGAAGACTGTTGAAGTTTGATGTTACTTTCTGGTGATTGAGTTTCAATTTCTCCTCATCTGGCAGCGATGGGCGCTTCAGGGTTCCTGTGATGGTTGAGGTTCTGCAGGTGGTGATGTCTTTATTCAGCACTAGGGAGACAGAGAAGTTCCCTCAGCACCTCGCCCAGGTTTTGGTGAACACATCAACACACCCAGCACAGTCACACCACGCCAGCACGTTCCCTTGCACCTCTCAGGAAGAGCCACGGTGGCAGAACAGCTTAAATATTAAATATAAATAAAATATTATTTATATTTTTAAACCCAGGAGACTGAAGGCAAAGCTAAAGATAGGGAGGAAAAGAATCCTTCTCATTTTGAGAGAGTTGCTCTGTGACTCATATTTTCCAACACAATCACGGCCAAAACTCCCACCTAGGACATGCTGTCATATTAATAACAATACACTGAAAAACAAGTAACTTTTTATATATTCAATACATGTAGTATATGCATAGATGTACTAAATACATATATTACTAACTTATGGAGTAGAATTTTTTTAAAATAACAGGTTGTTATCATATTAAAAAAAAAAAAAAACTGATTCAGAAAAGAGCTGAAATGCAGCATTATCAATGATTTCATGGAATCATAGAATGGCCTGGGCTGCAAGAGACCTTAAAAGATCCTCTAGTTCCCTTCAAATATAATTTATTTTTATTTTAAGTCACTGAAATACTTCAGGCTGTTCTTTTCCCTTGAACAGTTTCAGTGTTAAGACATTGGTGTTTTGAAATCCATCAGAATTGGTTATAAATTTCAAACTGCTCTCCAAAAATCTTACATTCTAGTAATAATGGCAAGCTAATTATTTAGCAATTTCCAATTTCCCTTCAGGAAAGGAAGTAATGGCATGAATATTCCCTAAAAGGGGAGGAAAACTTTAATTGAGGAGGAAGTGAACATGCCATAGAGGACACACAGACACTCACTCCCACACAACACTGTCCACAACACAACATCTGCCTCTTTTCTGGGTAGAAGGATCTGTCACTCAGATGATTCCAGGCTGCAACCAAGACCTTGGGAAGATAATGATGTCAACCTTGATGTCTCCATGCATGGAAAATCAGGAAAATCATGGAAATCAGCCCCTGGGGAAGGGCCAAACTGATGTTGGACTGAAGGCTACTTACCTGGTATTTCAGCAGAGGAAAGGAGAAATAAATGTCTATTCCCCTTTCTCCCATCTCAGAAGGAAATAAAAAATAAGTAAAAAGATCTCATTTTGGAACAGGGAGAAGGATCTTTGTGGGAACCTGACACTACTGAGCTGCTCCACCTGGGACAGAGGAGGGACATGACTTAGGCATCCCGTGGGGCTGGAGAGGTGCTGGAAGATCAAAGCTCCCCTCCAAGACTACAGAACCAGCAAGGCAGGATGACCAAGAATAAAAAGAACTTTAAAAAAGCTTTTAAAGCCAAACACACCGAGTGTCACCACGATCATCATGGCATTGCTAGAGGATAAATCAGAGCAAGTGAAACCCTTTCCTTGGGAGTGTCAGTGAGGTTTCTTGATCCAGGCTCTTTTCCATGCTCACATCAGTTGCAGAAAGTAGGTTTGGAGAGGTTTCCACTTGGCAATCTCTGAGCATGGAGTAGAGTGAGCTTTCAACACTCAGCCATGGATCAAATCTTACTGGGGGATCTACATGAGGACATTATGAGAGGTATCAGCCACATCTCCAACCCATCATGACATGAGAGCTGGTGCCTCCAGATGGCCAGAAACCAATGGGCAGATTCCTATTTTTGATTATTCAATGTACAGAGTGAAATGGGGATTATTATTATTATTATTAACTAACAGCACTTTCTGAGAGGAGGAAATCTCTCCAGGGACATATCAACCAACAAATTGTAAAGCTGTGTCCTGGCAAAGGAAGGGAAGCTTGGGCTGTTGGCAAGCTGCTGATCCAAGGTCTCCTGCCCTGAAGTCTTGTGGAACAAACCAGCACCTTCCTTTCCTCTGGGAAGCTTGATTTGGGAGCAAGAAACATGGGAACAGATCCAGAAAGGTTCCTTTAATGCAGGAGTGCAGGGTCTGCTGTGGTTTACAGCTGGCTGTGTGTGCCAACACCCAGCCTGGATGCATGTTCCTTGAGCATCCCTTCAAGTCAGACATGGTCTCACATAGGTTTTCCACATGTGATTTTTTTTTTGGAATTGAGTATTTGGTGTCAAAAGAGAAGGAGGAAGACAAATGGGAAAAGACAGACAGCTAGAAATTAGATTAGAGAGTGTGAGACAGAGAAACAGGAAGGGAAAAAAAAATGGACAGACCCTGAAAAGAGATAAATGGACAGAAAGAGACCATGAAATAAGATATCACAAGGATAAGTGAGATAAATATACTGTGACTCTGATAAGCACAGGGAGAGGGAGTAAGGCAGAGAGAAGGACAGGAACAGATAAATAAGATATAGATAGATATTAGACAGATAAATGATAGTGACAGTGACAGACAATACAGAGAAACACAGTGACAGGGATAAATGTTGACAGAGATAGAAATACATAAATAACAGGTACAGCAAGACAGACAGCTGAGGACAGAGATAAATAAGTGATTGCAAGACAGAGTGAAAGTGATGAATTATAGATAACTACATTAGAAGCAGATAAATAAATGATAGATGAGATAAAGAATAAGATAAATGAAAAGGACAGGTAGATGTTTATAGAGAGAGAAAAAAGGGAGGAAGGTTTGGGAAGGTTTGGGAAGGGAAGGTTTGGGCAGGTTTGGGCAAGTTAGGTTTGGGCAGGTTTGGGCAGAGCAGGTTTGGGCAGGTTTGGGCAGGTTTGGGCAGGGCAGGTTTGGGCAGGGCAGGGCAGGGCAGGGAAGGGCAGGGAAGGCCAGGGAAGGCCAGGGAAGGCCAGGGAAGGGAAGGGAAAAGAGACAGAGAGAGCAGAGAGACAGAGAAGCTTTCCCAGAGTGGTAACTGAACACAGAGTGTATTGTCCTTGGTTTGGGAAGATCCTGGTTTGGAAGATATGAATTATATGCAAGTGCCAAGCAAGCTGGAATTTCTCTTGCTTGGGAGAGAGGGGAAGTCTGGGAGGGCAAATGAAAGCCTAAATACCTACAAAGGCTAAGAAAAATGACCTTAGCCATGAGGTCAGGCATGCCAGGATCAGGAGAGGACAAAACCTGCAGGGATGAACAGGAAGCGAAGGAGAATCCAGGCAGCACAGACACTCCCAGGGTTATTGGGAAAGGGGCTGTCAGCTCATGCACATCTGCAGGATCAAAAAGAACCCGTGTGATGAACACACAGCAGAAAGGTGCAGGCAGAGGAGACACCTGACCCACCTCCACACACACAGGCAGTGCACAGCTGCACTAGAAGTGCATGGAGCCAGGTGGAGTGTTGGGAAGGCTCTCCTGATCCCAGACCTTCTCAAAGACACCTCTCCTGGGCACAGAGCTGTCTGAGGTTGGTGGGACCCCCCTCGGGCAGGGATTGATAGAGCAAAGAAGGATCACAGTAGGAAGAGATGGATCCCATCTCTTCTTCCTTGATGCTCTTCTCTGCCACTGTGTTTGACGGGCCACTGGCAAAAAATAATACCTTGGAGGCACAGCTTAATCTCAGTTAAAAGGCCAAAGAAGCTGCAGGAAAATAGGATAAGCAAAGGGAGGATTAGGGGTGTTGCTTTCTCTTGGCCAGGGTTGAGAGTAAGGGCAACCCACCCAAGTACATGCAAGGCACCAAGACACACACACAGAGAAAACAGAAAGGGAAAAAAAAATGGCCTAGTTCAATCCCCAAACCAGGTCACTTGTTGATTCTCACCTGTGATGTGCTCACCTGATCTACAAGCCATATCCACATCCTTCTCAAAGTCGGTCTGAAAGACAGAGAACACAGAGGACGTGGTCAAAAGGAGGTGGTGGAGGAAAGAAATCCACTTGGAAAAAGCAAAACCCCACTTTAATTAGTGAGGCAGACACAACCACGGCCAGCAGACTGGAGGAGGGATGTTTGGTTTGGGCTCTGAAACACGGACAACACACCACTGTTATTCACCTGTGGCTTTGGAACGTCAAGCACTGATAAAGCTGTACCACTGCTTTTCAGCTGGGTTCTCCTGCTCATCCAGACACCAGTTCCTGGGCTGCAGATTAAAATGTCTCCCTGGAACACGTTTATGGACAATTCTAAAAGACAGGGAACAGGTTCCTGGCCCGAACTGCCTTGCATACATCACTCCACACACAGTTTGACTGGATTCCCCTCCACTCATTAAAAAGATCTGGGGATGCTGCTGAGAACACTCCACCCCCACCGGGCTTTCTTCTGATCTGTCACCAAGGCACATGAAGTGGAAACAAGTCTCTGCCTCTGAAACTCTTAACATATAAAATCAATGGTTCCTGCAGGCACAAAGGCTGGGTAACTTTTCCAAGTGGTCTGTACAGCCAAAGGAAACTCCTTTCTTCTGCCAGTAGGAGTGAAACCCTTTTTTCTAAAGCTTTTAGCACGTAACATTTCAAAGAACTGGATAAACTGAGTCACAGCAGGCCATGAGTTTTCATGGAGGAATGGGAAAGCTGCAGAGTAGCAAAAGGTAGAACAGTTCACTGACTATTGCCTGTATAATTTCACAAAGACACTTAATTATATTAATACGATTAAAGTTGAATACAAAGAAAAATATGGGAAAAAAATCCCCATCCCCCTGGGATAAACTTCAATATTAGCAGGTTGAGAGCCAAAAGCTGGTTGAGGAACTGTCTCAACCTTCTTCATGCTAAATTCTTAGTAAATTATTCAGGATATCAAATAAATCTGAAAAGAACAGAAAAGAAATACGACCAAACTAACATTTAAATGGGCAAACAGGATGACACAGAAAAACATAATCTCATTTTCATATAAGAGTTCCAGAAAAAATGCAGCTGAACAGCCTGTACTGGTTTTGCTGATAAATAAATAAAAGATAGGTTTATATTTAATTCCAGGCAACAAGATTTTGTGGCAAACAGTTCTAGTCAGCTAAGCTTCTTTCCACCAGTTGGGCAGATTTGGAGATTACTGGAAAAGGTAACAGCAAAACTGCCATCCTGCAAAGCTTTTGATTTCTCTGGTTATTTTACAACACAGTCACTGTAAAATAACATTGCAACCCCCTAAAAATATCAGTGAGGAGTCATCATTCATGTCTAGATCCCAGAGCTTTTTGTGCCTGAATGTGAAGAAAGTGATTGTGAGCTCTCAGCTTCTCAACACATCCACCAACAGTGCAGAAATAAATGTAATATTGCTACAAAACTCGCAGCTGACACAGAATTTTGCCACGAATGAATGAAAACAGGGAATTATACAGAGGTACAAAAACCTGAAACTCGGGGTGGTGACAACAGAGTAACAACTACAGCATCCACATTTTAAAAAGGTGCTGGGAATCTAAAGGGCCTGTGTGGAAAAGGGGTATATAAATAATTTGAAGGCACATCTTACAGAGGGAGAATAAAAAAGCTCGGGGTGTTAACTTATTGAAAAGAAGATTAAGACTGGATGTGATTATGGTGTCTATTATTGAAGAAGCCAAAGTAGCAGGCATGAAGGGGCTTTCTAATTACACACAATTAGGCAGAGCAAGAACCTGTCTGCAAATGAGGAGACTTAAGCATTTAAATGAGAAATGAGGCAGCTGTTTTTAGCAAACACCACTGAGGTGTGGTGGAATTATACATTTAATGATGTCTTGACTCAAAGATTGTGCTGTTTGAAATAAGACCTTGTTGTATCCAAGCACAAACTACTTTGCTTAGCACAGGAGTGAGTGTAAAAAAAACCCATCATTGGGTTGTGATGCAGTTCTAATATTAACTAGATGCTTTTGGAACTTGTTCAAATCCTGTGATTCTCCTGATGTCTTTACCCTAACTTCAGAAATTAAATGTTTCTTATATCAACTACACCATAACAGTGAAGCAGATGCAAGATGAAGCCCCACAGCTTATTCCTCTGTGGCTTTATCCAGACTGTTTGTAAAGGACTTACACAACAGGACCAAGATTTACAGAGCTTAAACTGTATTCCCAGGGAAGCAAAGTGTGCCCTGGAGAGAAACCAATCCCTCTGAGACACCATCTCTCTAATAACAACAACCCAACACCCCGTGATTGAAACAGTATTAAACCACTCCAGTTAGGGCAAGGCAGCGTGATGGGGATGAGAAGGTCTGGAAGACCTGGGAGGTGTATTTTGGCTTTTTATTTTCTGGAGAAAAAAGGATCACACCAAGGTGTCTGCAAATGCAGATGTGTAAGTTTAAGCCCCTTAATATTATAATTAAAAAACCCCCAGCTCTGTGTGAGAGTCTCTTGTAAGTGCTATGTTTGCTCAAGCATAAGTTTAAAGGAAAAAAGAATATTGACTGAAAAATCTATGATGGACAGAGCTCTCTGTTTATCAGTTCTGAGTTAAAAATGCCCAGAGGTGCCTTCATAACAGAGCAGGTGGTGCTTTTCCCTACCATTAGCTGAGCGTGTCCGTTCTGAAACGACCCCCCTGAGTCTCCATTCCCCTCTTCCTGACGATCCACAACTCGACACTTCACAGCATCCTGGACCTGCAGGAACCAAGGGATTGGCAAAAGTCAGAGTCACACAGGGCAAACCATACTAAATCCTGCTGAAGAACAAAAAGAAAGCATCTTAAGGTAGATCAAAAGAATGTGGAATCTGCTTTAGCACCATGCGGGTATCTATTTCCCATGGTTTATATGTTACATATTTCACCTACTAAAGAGCAGCTCCAAGGTTTTACAGCTGTCCTGGGTCACTGTGTAGGTCACTTCGAGTTGCTTGATTTATAGAGTGAAGAATAAAAATGCCTTCCATTTTGCAGCTTGCAATGTGTTTACAATGGATGTTATTGCATCAATCGTTATACTGGGGTCTACAAAGTTTGATTATGATCCTGTAATATATATCTGATCCAAAACTCACTGAAACTGATGGGGAAAAAAAAGCCCAGTGACTGCAAAGGGAGTTAAATACAGGCTCATATTCATAATGCAATTAGTGGAAGGAGTCTCAGCCAAGCCAGTGGTGAAATTCCATTGATTTCACTGGCCTGACATAAGAAATTAATCTGTTTTACTTAATTTAAAGGAGCTGTAAGAAGATGAAATGACTATTGAAAAAAAAAGCTCCTTCCTGTCTCTGTTATTAATAGTCTTTGCACTCAGTAGATGAAAAGAATAAAAGAAACATAAAAGATTCGTCCTTTTCTTCCCTGATATAATTTACCATTTTAAATCTCCACTGGGAGGCTGGAGAGAATTTCCTCAATTTCCTTGCTTGATTATTGCTGGCTTTGCTTCCTAGCTGGAATATCCAGGTGTTAATGCCAACATACCTTTCATTCTGCAACGCTCAGTGCAACTTGTCTCTTTTGAAATCACAAATTACCTTTTCAATGCTGCATTTTTGGAGGTGGGGTGTAAGCATTCTGCAAACATGAGTTTTGGGGTCGAACAAGCAAAGCCTGACACGTTATCCAACCTAAGACCACCACCCACCAAATTCCACTCTGCAGGACACTCAGCATGACAACCACTGATTCATCCCTCCTTTCCACTGACTGAGACTCTCATGGTCATTTTTGTGATCACCACCTACACCAAGTCAAAAGTTTATAGGGTCAGAGAAGTTCCCAAGCTGGCTGGACAGTTTTCAAGTGATTTTTCTGGGAAATGTGCTGATTATTTAAAAGAGAACGACTCATTTGTCTCACCTCCCGCCTCAGGATGCAATGGACCATAACGATGACAAAACCCTCCAAGGAGTCAAAGACAGCAAAGAGGATCTGGAAGAGGGCTGAGCGCCTGTCTGTGATTGCCAGGACTGCAGACATCCAGGTGAGGGCCAGGAGAGGCAGGACCACGCAGGAGCTCCACAGGGATGCCCTGTCAAGGCAGAGGAAAAGAGAGCTCAGCTCCCACTTCAGCCTCAACCGCTTCCACTTGGGATGCTAATCCAGCCCCCTGGTCCCCTGGGGCTGCAGAAGACTCCTCCAGCAAACATCCACTTGTGCTGGGTGTTTTCTGAGCCCCTCTCACGGGGAAGCAGGAGGATGCTTTGCACACTCACCCTACCACAAGAGGTGACACGTTTCTGCAGGAGGGACAACTTGTCAATGGTGCAATCATGCAGAAAACTGGAGGTGGGGAGGAAGGATGCAGATACCTCACTCCCTCTTTCACACCCTTCCCGCTCTGCCACTAATCCACAACATTCCCCGAGGTGGGGACACAAAATACAATCACTGGAGGTTGCCAAAGGGAAGGGGGACAGTTGCAGCAGAGACTGGTCTGTCACGATGGCTGTCGGCACTTGGGTTACAGACACTTGAACTTCCACAGCACATGGAAGACACCAACACTGGGACATGTGTCACGGTTTTCAGTGACTAAAACAGACAAGCTCAGAGCTGATGTGCAGACTGATATTTTCCTGGTGCTCCTTTACTCTACAGCTCATGGTCCCTGTGACACTACATCGCTGAACATCAGGAGAACTGATTCCTGACCCAAATTTCCTGTGGACAGGAAAACTTTCTGCTTTCTTCTGCCACCTCCTCAGCTGAATACTTTGAAAAAACCCCCATTTTCTTCTATAGTCAGCAATTATTGTAAATAACTTAATTCAAGGGTGGACGTTCTGTGTTAAAATAACTTGAGATTCGAGCCATGTCTTAATTCACAAGACATTAAACTGGACGAAGAAGTTTTCTGCAATGCAAGTGCTGCCCCATGAATCTCCACTTTATCTGTAAATGATGGCTCTAGAAATGGGAAGGCAGCTCTGCTCCCATGGACTATTTAGGCATTCAGCTCTCTGAGCAAAAGAGGTCCCAAGCCATTTGAACAGCTTACTAGGGAGATTTGAAGCTGCCAGTCATCCTACACATTTGGCAGCACTGGGGCCACCAAGGAGAATTCCTCTGTGGGCTTCTACCTAACAAATGGGAGCAGACCTGTGCACAGGCTGAATAACAAGTGGAGTTTCAAGAAAACCTCACCCTAAATACTAACAAACAAATACAGGCAAGACAATAAATTACAGGACAGATACCATGACACACGTTTGGCAGTACTTACATGGGACTTGCTTGCCATTCTCTGATCTATGAGCAAGTTTTTAATGTTTACTTGCTGGTTATGCAGGTAGTGCTCTCAGAGAGCTCAGTGAGAGCTTTGCCTGAACAAAGCTGGAGCCTGGATACAGGTATGGACATCGGGATAGAACACCCTGGCTTCAGTAAGAGTTTCTCAAGGGTTGTTACATCAGTTCTGCTGTAATGACCACACACTGAAGTGACAGTTTATTTTCATAGTTAGAATGATACTCTGGCTGCAAATATCTCTGCAACCTGTCCAGACTCAGATGTGTTCCTTAGTGGTATTATTAAGGAATGTTATTTACCTAAGGGAGCAGGGAAATGGAATTATTAATTCTTTTTTAATTAGAACAAGCATTATGAGACCTCCGTGTAGGGTAAAGACCGTGAAATAGTCTGATACCTTGCAATATTATGCAGGATGGCAAACACTGTTATTTGATGTCCAATATGAATTATAATTTCAAAGCATTATTTAAAAAAAAAAAAAAACAAAACACCAAAAACCAGTCAGACAGCCCTCAAGCAAACAACTCCCAAACAGAAGTTTTAGTCCAATTCTCCCTCAGTCCTCTGAAATCTGCCTCAGTATACTGAAATCTCTCCTTGCTGTCATTTGTGGTGGTGCATTATCAATCTCCCTAAGCAGTAGGTGGAGAAAAAAACCTCAGAGATGCAGAAAAGTCAAAAGAAAGATATTTTGGTTCATAAGGTGCCTCTCTAGATGTGTCTTCATGCAAACACCTGCAAACACGACATGCCCAGTGCATGGCTGGGTAGAAGAAGTAATTCCACCAGCAAGGGGAAACCATTGAATTCCATAAAAATTTCCAAAAAAGTTGCTAAAAAACACAACTCTTCTTCCTGGAATCACCTGGCCTTCCAGACTACTCTTAGTACACACATATGTGTGTGTTACCACCACCAGTGTGCAAACTAAAGCCTGGCAACCACATCTGAGAATAGATCTGACCTGGCAATACAGATCATCTGAGTTTGGATGGCTTTGCCATTCTTGAAAAGACCTACAAACTCACACTGACCATGATTTGGGTCTGGATCTGAGATTTAGATGTGGCTTTGGGGTTGTAAGGGAAGCTGCTGGGGAGACAAATTATACACAAGTTACATTTCTCTTTAGCAAATGGTTCAGTTTGAATCCACTGGCTTCACAACCTGCTTTAAGAAGGCACTGCTTGAGACTACTTGCTATCCAGAGCATGGATGTAATGAGCCATAACTCTGCTTTCAGAGCTCCTGCTGTCCTCACATGCACTCAGCAAGTCCTTCCAGCCCCTTGCTCCATGTGCCTCTTCCATATGGGAAAACTATTCAAACTTCTCTCTGAGTCAAGACATCCTGGTGGGCTTTGTTGTCGCTGCCAACACGAGCGACCTTAAGTCATCACTTAATTCTCTGCTTTTCCAACCACAGGATAAAAACATCCTCTGCCCTTCCAGCTTAAGTGATGAAAACAATATTCCACCACATTCAGCTGGAGCAAATCAGGATTATCCTGAGCTGTGCTGACTTACACCAGCTAAGAGTTTATGGCCTTTCTGCTCCCTTTGTGATTCACCTTCTCAGCAACATGTTATGAAATGTTGCTTGGCACTTAATGCAAAATCTTTATTCTCAGACAGCACAAGGCAACAGGTCACAGGAATGTAACTTACTTCAATTTCACTTAGATTTTTGAAATATTCAACTAGAAAAAAAAACAACATTAAAAACAATAATATAAAGACTGAAATTTCAGAAGACAACTCAAGGGAAGATAAGTGGGTTTTGCTGCAAGACTGCCCTTAATTCTACTTGCTGTGAGCTGAATTCACAGCAGATCCCACACTTTTCCACCTGTCCCTGTTTTAGGAGATCCTGCGAATCCTTAAGAGGTTCCAGACTAACCTACAGGACCTAAGAAACATCAAGTTACGTGATGTGGTATGAAATGATGATGTTATAGAATGACACTGTGATCACCCAATGGCTCTTCATTCTGGATTAGCTATGATCCATGGATCCAGGATCTGCATCGCTTGAGACAAAGGAATCAGCTGGCAGATCCTCTTGCTTGTGCCACACATGACAGCACTGAGGATGAGGGACAGGGACGATCATTCATTCTGGAAGAGGGGTGATGGTTTACTGTGTGATGAGCCTGCCATGCCAGTGTGACTCAGCAGTACAGTTGTAGTGTCACGTTGCTCTTCCCCAGACATGATTACAAGGACATGTGTCAGCATGGCCACACTACAGTGTTGTCCACAGCTTTATCACTCAATCATCTAGGCTGGGAAAGACCTCTGAGATCATCGAGTCCAACCTCTCCCTCAGCACTGCCAAGGTCACTGCTAGACCATGTCCCCAGGTGTCACAACTACATGGCTTTTAAATCCCACCAGGGATAGTGACTCCACCACTGCCTTGGGCAGCCTCTTCCAATGCTTGATAACCCTTTTGCTGAAGAAATTTCCCTTAATATTCAAACTAAACCTCCCCTGGCACAACCTGAGGCCTCTTATTCAATCACTTGTTATTTAGGAGAAGAGATCGAGCCCTACCTGGCTCCAACTTCCTTTCAGGCAGTTGTAGAGAGTGATAAGATCCTCCAAATCCTCCTTTTCTCCAGGCTAAGCAATCGCAGCTCTCTCAGCTGCTCCTAATCAGGCTTGTCCTCTAGAACATGGGATGTTCTAGCATGGGAAACACTAAGCCTTGTAAAATCACCCAGCAGACCCAGCTCTGCAGCAAGCATTTAAGGCCTTTGGTCATATTGACAACAACTAGCCCTGGTTTTGTCCTTTAGCACAAGCTGGCAGCCTTGAGAGGCTTCATCTTTGCAAAAGAAACAGAATAAAGTGATGGCACTTAGAGGATAGCAATGGAAAGAGCAAATAAATGGATTTGGAGACAAAGATCTACATGAAGAAAGATGAAGAGCATTGCACCCTGAGAAAAGGCAAGTGCAGGGGACACGCAGGACACGCCAATAAGGACGTAAAGGACCATTATAAAGAGCAAAGTGATCAATTCTTCTCATTACTCAACACTGACAGAGCAGCAGTGACTTAAGTTAAAGAAGCAGCAGAAGGAAAAATCACTTTATAATTCAGAAACAGCTCCCTGAAGGAGCTCTGGAAAGGGAGAAGGTCGGTGGACTCAACACATAATGGATGGCTCTTTACATGCCAGCAGTTCTGCTACAGAAAACTCACAGGACAAGGATATACTTTATTTATTTGCTTGTGCTTTATCACTCCTCTAACTTGACTCCACAGAGCCATGGAATGGTTTGGGTTGGAAGGGACCTTAAAGATCATCTCATTCCAATACCCCTGCCATGAGCAGGGACATCTTCCACTAGACCTACTCAGAGCTCCATCCAACCTGGCCTTGGACACTTTTTAAACACTTAAATGCTATTCCTCCTAAAAGCAAGAGTGTTGTCCCAGTTTTAGGGACACTTTCAGAGAAACTCCCTTTAGCTCAAAGCCCATAAAACCAAGATAGGAAACCTGTAACTAGAAAAGAGGGGACCCTCTGCACCCTCTTCCCATGCACAGGCAACACAGAAACACCTGATGGGACTTCTCTTTTCCCCAAAAGATGATTCTTCTCTCAGTTCCTGCAATGTAAATCATCCAACTAAGGCACCAGGAAATCAAATGCCTCTAAATTGCCCTGAGCTAATTGGTCTAGTGGAAGGTGTCCCTGTCCGTGGCAGGGGAACTGGAACAAGATGATCCTTGAGGTCTTTTCCAACTCAAACCACTCCATGATGAATCCATGATAAAGGAGACAAGGAGGTGATGAGGCAGCTGTGAAGTGACTGCTGGATTATCCACCCTTGATAAATGAAAGTGTTCTCTGACAGTCCAAGCAAGGACCTGGGGGACCCAGGTATCATCCCCAGATAAGGATTTCAAATTCCTTGAACCAGGAGGACAACACCCTCCTGAGGAACAGTCTCCTTCCTAAAACCAGCCCTGCATGGAAATATTGACTCACATTAGTCCTGGAATTACAATACAGGTGGAAAATTTAATATCTAAGATGCCTGAAATGCCTTTGAGCCAGGAAAAAGGTCAAATCCCCTTAAATGGGAGATCTGACATGTGAATTTCTAATTATATAAGAGGGATGATGATAAGGGTCACGAGGACTTCCTGACACTGACTCTTGGTGGGTTGTCTGCAAGAAGAATACACTGTGCCAGGACCTTAGTTTTGGGTCAGTCTCTTCCCTGTGGTCAGAATCTGAGAGTCCGTATTTGCAGTGCAGTGCTTGGCAGGAATTCAAAGACTCATGGCATGGTTTGGGTTTGAAGGGACCTTAAAGATCATCCAGTTCCAACTCCCTGTCATGGGCAGGAACACCTTCCACTAGACCACATTGCTCAGAGACCCATCCAACCTGGTTGTGAACACTTCCAGGGATGGGACAACGATTCCCATGAATCCATCCATCCATCCATCCATCCATCCACCAGCAGTCCCTGTTTTCTGCAGTGGATGTCCTCATCCACATCAAATACAAAGAAATGCTGTGCCCCTGACATATGTTTGCCATCTCAGAGAAAATAAATTTTCACAGGTAGCAAAGGCAAGTGAATTAATACACAGTAATTCCCAGGCTGACAATAGGCAACAATAAAGAGAAGGAAATGTGGGAACAGAGGTCTTCCAATGGCAAAGTCTGCCCAACATCTCCTTCAGCACAACCTAAAGGGGAGGGTGTTCTGAACTCGCACCTGTCAAGTCTAGCTAACCCTTAACAGGTCAGAGAAACCCAAACCTTTCCTTTTTATCATTCCCCAAGTCAAGAAATTGCACAATTTCCAGTGCAAATTGTTTTCCTTTCTGCTCTCCCCTCAGCGGTTTTCCCTGTTCTCCCTCACTTCCACAACTCCTTCTCTGACCCTTTCTCTCTCAGACACAGATATTGCCACAAACAGTTGTTCAAAACTTCCCTGATTTCCAAAAGCCAAGAAAAATGGGCTAAAGGGTCTATTTTTTCATGCCATGCTCTCCCAGAAACAAGCCTCTGGAACCTATGGGAGGTAACCTGGAGAGGGCACAAGCAACCCCAGCAGGAACAAGGCAGGAACATCCTTGATGTGTTCCCCACCAAACAACTATGGCTCATTCCAGGTCAGAGAGGAGCCAGGAATTCTCCTGGCATGGGATTCACATTAGAAGACTCCAAAACTGAATGGCAAAGCCTCCACCAAGGTCTGGCAGGATGAAGGCCAGCAGAATGGTGGCAGTGGCATGAAGCATCAGCAAAGGCTCTGCCTTTTTCAAAAACCTTTTTGCAATAGAGTTGGAGGAGGAAAACCAGCAACAGTTCAGCTGCAGAATGAAGTGGATGACAAGGGGAGATGAGGCTGAGGGAACTCATCCATGTGTTGCTCAGTGGTCCCTCTGCAGGGACAGGAGCCTGGGACACTTCAGGACAAACAAAACTAGCACTGGAACCTGTCATCTGAGGTCCTTATCTGCTGGGAAACAAAAGACATGTCCTCTTAAAAAAGCCCTCCAATTTCTATCAATCCACTTAAATTAAAAAAGCAGGATGAATAGGAGATCTGGCTTTCATATCCCCTTTTTTCCTCTCTGATTTAGAGATGAATCAGAATATATGATTTATCACAGACCAATGTCAGACAGTGCAGGTGAAGGATTTGAGACTGTTTAACTTTTAAAATGAATTTACTATGAACAGAAAGCTTCTCCTATTTAACAGTCTAATTTATTAATAATAAATCTGCTGGTTCAGCTCCTCTGCTGTTGCAGGAATCCAAAATGCAGGGACCTGCTAATTCCAAACTTGTAGTATACGTGTCTGGACCAATTCCATCTCCCCATCTCAGCTGGGCACTGCTGCAAAAGGTGAGTAAATGGCTTTAGCAATGAAAAATAAGGGAGTTTTTTGTTTAGTGCTTCATTTCACAGAGAAAACCACAGAGTCATAGGATGGTTTGGGTTGGAAGGTGCCTTAAAGATCATCTCATTCCAAGCCCTGCCACGGGCAGGAACACTTTCCACTAGACCAGGTTGCTCTTGTGCTTTGATTTTCTTTTATCTTTCTACATTTTGAGATGTGGCACTCGGCTGCCTCTTTTAGTTTAGATTAATTAAAGGCAGGAGTTTTCAAACTGCAAATGATCTGAGACTGTTTCTTTCACACATTTTACATGTATTACTTTAGATATCAAAATCCAAGTACAGCATCACTTGGATATGATGTAGATAATAAAATTTCCAAAAGGGAAGGAAGACAAACCTTCCCTCATCACTCTCCCTCAAACCTTAACCTTTGGGAAAAACGCCAGCTATATAAATAGCAGCAATTTCTCCAGCAGAACAAAGCTCTGACATTCTTTTTCTCTTCTTTTTTTTCTTTAAAGTAACTCCAGAGGCATCTTAAAAGGAGATCGAACAATGTTTGACTTTTGTAACTCAGAGCTATGAAACACTTTAAGATTTTGAGAATTAATTCCAAGTGCTTTTAGGGGTCCAAAAGGGGCAGTCAACACATATCAAATCAGACCTGCAGCCCTACGAGGTGCTGAACTGAACTTTAGCATTTTATAAGAGAAAAAATCCCAACACTTCGAAGTGAATCACCAACTCACTTAAACCATACTCAGTGCTCTGCAGTAAAACACTCAAGCAGATGCTTAAGTGGTTGACAAAGCTGGATTTTGAGGTCTTTCTCTACCACAAAAATCACTGGAAATCACGTCTTTAAGCCTGGAACTCCAAAAACTAAATTCACTGGAGGAATTAAACATATGCACAGCTTGCAACAAAGGAAGAGTCCCTTTGTCTTCCATGGGCTGCTCACATGCTTTAATGCAGGCATGTCATAAAGTGCTTTTCAGGATCCAGCCCATCCGCTGCAGGGATGTTGCAGGAGGAACCCTACACTACTCATGGCCCACAGAATGAGGTCAGGGAGAGCTGGGGATGGGGGGAGCTGGGCAGGGACATGGGGAGAGAAAACAAACAAGGGCTGGTGAGTGCAGGGAAATGGAAGAGGGAAAGAAAACAAACCAAAAGCAAAACCAAAATTAAAAAAAAAAAAATAAAAAAAAAAAGGTGGAAAGAAAGAAAGAAAGAAAAGAAGTTGAAATTAGAGGAACTAACATGGCGTTACTGGTGGCTGTGGCCGAAACTTCAGCAGAAGAAACTACTCCACACTTGGAACATTTGAGCGTCATCCCGTAAAGGGGCACTGCCATCTGACTGCAATTAAAACCAAAAGACTGAAACAAAACAAAACACTTTGCTCATGAGCACAAACGTAGAAAGGAAAGGGAAAGAGAAGCCAAAAGAAAGAAAGGAAGAAAGGAGAAAGGGAACCAACCAACCATACCCAGTGTGGAAAGAGAAATGAAAAGACAGGCAGGAATAAAACTCTCTCATGTGTACCACTCCAGATGCGGGAAATGGGGGGAAATGTACAATTCAGAGACGTGTTGGTGCCGCTGGAGAGGGGTGGAACTGTGTTGGTTAATGTTTGCCCAGTTTCAGGGTGTCTCTCTCTGGCACCCACGGAAGAGAAACCAGTACTGCTCTCCCAGCCTCCACCTCCTTCTTTTCATTTGAGTTTGTTTTGGGTTTTTTTGAGAAATTGTTCTTTTCCCTCCTGGCCTTTTTGCTCCAAAACAAAAAAGGTGGCAGGGTTGTGCAGTAGAAGGCAAGAAGTAGGGCTGTGGGGACTGTGCCTGCTTATCTCCTTCCCTAAAGCAATACAAGGGATAAGTCACATATTTTTTCCAACTGGGATACCCACACGGTACCAGGAGAGAGGCCACTCTTTGGCTGCTTTATCTGTGAGGAAGGACATGCCAATGGGACTCTTTATGTCCTGGAAATCAAAAGCCTGAGCTTGGGTGTTTTGTAAGACCACCAACCTGCCCTGAAAGGAACTGGACTGGCTGAACACTTCTGAGACTTTTCTTCTCTCATATCTGGTTTTGGAGATGAAAACATATTTGGGGTGAACCCTGAGACTAATTCATGCCTCTTGCTCCCACTTTTTCTGCATGGGATCAACCAGGGCATGGTGGGCTGCTGGGATAAGGGGCTGCAGGGATCTGCTAAAGGGAACATCCACATGATTTTTGGGAGCTGCTGTGTGTGAAGCCACCCAGCTGACAAGCTGGTTCTTCTTCAGGAGCACAGAAGGCATGTGAACTTGGCACTGGCCCTGATTCTTCCCAGAATTTACCACTTTGAGTGCACTCTCTGATCTGCACGGGTAGACACCCACATCAGGTCTGGCTAAGAAAATGGGAAGGGGTCTGCAAAACATCCCCTAGATCTGATTCCTGAGAAGGGATGAAATCTCTGCCAAAGGATAGTAGGTGTGTCACCCTTGGGTGGTGGTGGTGCAGCTGGTGAGGGGTGATGTTTGCCCCTGCCCTGTCCAGGAGAGAGATCAGGCAACTTCCCAGATAATTGCTTCACTTTTATGGCTCTGTGTTCATTCTCAATGCAAAAAGACATCCTCATGAACACCAACACAGCATTCTCAGTGGGCCTAGTGGCCCACTTTCAAGTGGCTATTGATTGCTCTTTTAATTAATTACAGTGACATAAGTCACTACTCCCTTCCAAATTAATGACTAAAGTATCCCAGAGAAACTTTCAGCCTTCAGACACAGAGGAAATTAGCTGCTGTGTCCAGAGATAAATATCTTCCAGGAAGGATGGTGTAAATCCAGTGAGGACAATGGCTGAACCAAAGATAAAGTGGGTCTTGAGAGGCATTAAGTGCATGACCCTTAAAAAAAAAAAAAAAGACAAAAAAAAAAGACAGCTTATCCCCAAATCTATAAGCCACAAAGAACAGATAAGCAGAGAGACAGAGAGAGGCAGAGATAGGCAGCAAAAAGAAAAAGTAGATTGATTTGAGGAATTTGATGGAAAACTGTACCAGAAAAAACATGAATGACACTGAATCACAAAGAACTGGCCAAAAGACCACTGTGACACACAACTGTAGCTGCTGTGGGGTGGATTTATGCAGAAAGTTGTAAGCAATAGGCACAGATGTGGATACATTTATATTCTAATTTGTTCTGGTTGGGGCATGAGGTTGTTAATATATTGAATTTCTGTAGCAGGTTTATATTGGCGCCTGTATGTATGAAAGGGCAGCTAATGAAATAATCACAGTGAATGATGCATTCATTTAATTCAGCTTTTTCTGCTTCCTAAATATCCACAAACAGCTCACAGACTCATCTGGTGTGTTCACTGGAGCCTGGACTTTGCTCCCTTTTATTGAGCAGTGCTTTACACCACACACAGCCCAAAGAGCAGGAGCACTGCTTCCAACATGAACCATTCCCAGATGAAGGGCAATCCAAATCCCTTCCTGTTTTAATGGAGTTATTATCTCTCCAATTATTTCTTCTCTATGCACTGACAATCCAGCTCTATTACACCCCACCAGGACAGTCGTACAGAGAATATTTCACACAAGGTAGTGGGGCAAACTTTCTTGAATCATTTCTGTAATCAAGAAGGAGATAAAAGAAGTAAAGGTCCTCTAAAGGGGCAAGTTGGAACAACTAAACCAGGCTCTTGTCTCTCTCCAGTAGTTACAGAGGAAGCCTAGAGAGGTTAAAGTCAGCAGGCTAAAATTAGCCTTGGTGAATATACCCTATAGTCTCATTCTTCTTCCCTGGCTGCGTGAGCACACAAATGCTTCTGGAATAAACGCTGCCTGAATAAATTTAAAATTCATTTTAAAGGCTCCTGACATTAAAACATCCATTTCTGGTAGCACTCCCATCAGCAGAGCTCAAACACTGGTGGTGGAGTTGGTCACCAAGGCAGAGTGTTCTGCTGGGAGGTCCCTGGATGGTTTTCTCCTGTTCCTGGACAGGTGTTGGGGCAGTTGTGTGCCCTCCTCCAGCTCTCCAGGCAATCACACCCAACTCTGTCCAGCCTGGCTTTGTGATCCACCTATAAAGTCACTGCCACTGGAAAGTCAACACTTTCTGACAGAGGTGACAACACTAATCATAGCAATTTCCTCTGCTAACTATAGGGCAAAACCTACCATGTCTCAGGTATTATTTCATGAGATATGTTAGTACTGATGTATTTGTGCCAACCAATCTGTGGGGTGTGTGCTGGGCTCTTCTTAGTATCCAACAGCTCTTTTTTACCCTCTGTTTTGGGTTTTTTTTTCCCCCTTTTTAAATCATTTTTCCAACACTGAACCATACTTCTTGCCTCTGCTAAAGGAAACACAACGTTTCTTTATCCCATCTCCTCAGATCCAAACATCTCCGAGGCCATTACTCGTTCTGATTATCTCCAGATCTACCTTCCAACACGGTTCCCAAGCCCAGGCCAGAAGCAGCTAACTTCGGGGAAGTTAACTAAGGGAAGGGGCACCAGGGCTCTCAAAAGTGCTCCCACACTCTCTGCAGGTGCACTTGGGAAAGGAGAACAAAATCATCGAGCACAGAGAAGGCTTCAAAGTGTTGCACACACACACACGGACACGAAAGGGGGGGGCGGGGGGGGGAAGAGAAAAGCAAGAAAAAACAAAGAACATCAGAAAAATGACTTTGTTGTTGTTGTTGTTGTTGCTTTGTAGGTTTTGTTTTTTAAAACACAACTCTGAGCGTGATCAATAACCAGCTGCTGTGCCATTAAATAAGGTCATTCTGTGAGCAGTTTGGGTTAGGGAGGGAGGGAGCGAGCGACAGCAACTCGCTGCTTTGCTAATCCAATAAACCATTTATTGCAGCGCTGACTTTCAAGTGCAATTACCTTGCTGCAGACTCTGCCTGAAGTCTGGGTGTTTCCTTGAGTTCTCTCTTTGTAAAGAAGGCATCAGCCACACTAAAGCACTTGCTTCTTGCAGCTCCTTAAAGCAACGCACCAAAGTCACTTCTTCACACGCTTTTCAACCCAGCAGCAACCGATACCTCTGATCATCCAAACATGTTACATCTCCTTTTATCATCAAGACTGTGAAACTGCTCAGGCATCAGGATTTCCCTTTGCTGTACCGAGGGACCACACTCCTTGGCCTTATCAACGCTGATGATTAAACAGGAACTTTGACAGCTTCCTGTTTTTCTCACAGAAATCACAGAATCATTAAAGTTGGAACAGACCTCCGAGATCATCAAGTCCAACCTGTGACCAAATACCACCAGATCCACTAAACCATAACTCCAAGTGCCACGTCTACTTGTCACACTCCCAGGGATGGTGACTCCATCACTTCCCTGGACAGCCCATTCCAATGATTCACAATGCTTTCAGTGAAGAAACTTTTCCTAATATCCAACCTGAATATTCTCTGGCACAACTCGAGGCCATTTGCCCTTGTCCTGTCACTTGTCATGTGGGATAAGAGAGCGACCCCCACTTCACCACAATCTTATTTTGGGGAGCTGTAGAGTGGTAAGTTCTCCCCTGGGCCTCCTTCTCTTCAGACTAAACACCTCCAGCTCCCTCAGCTGGTCCTCACAGGACTTGTGCTCCACACCCTTCACCTGGCCCATTGCCCTTCTCTGGACAAGGTCTTTCCTGTAGTGAGGGACCCAAAATTG
Source organism: Margarornis squamiger (assembly GCA_035222235.1). Taxonomy (NCBI): domain Eukaryota; kingdom Metazoa; phylum Chordata; class Aves; order Passeriformes; family Furnariidae; genus Margarornis; species Margarornis squamiger. The sequence goes on along the minus strand of JAWWTY010000077.1, from coordinate 149,188,656 downwards.
GATTCGAGGTGCTGATGAGAGTTTCCCTCTACCCTCGGTTTTGCTGCCACCACTCAATTAAAAACCACTTCCACCACAACTACTCAATAGTGCAGTGACAGGAATATTGAACCTCCTCTGTATTAACTGCCTCTGCCCTCTGAGGCTCAACAGAGACCCATTCTTCCTCCATTTTTACTGGCAGGATATATCCTGTATCTTCTCCAAGAGCCTCCCAAGGTTTTAGCTTCTGCCTGTAGCCTTGCTGCAGAGGCACCAGAACACCTCTTGCTCTCCTTATCTCTTTTTAAACAACTTCTTCCTTCAAGAATACAGGTGTTATCCACAGTGATAAATCCAATGGACAAATGAGCTCCCACATCCCTGTCTTTCCTGGCTGCAGGTAAGGACAGTTTCTCTGATTGCAACAAGAAGCCAAGCCAGGCAGTGCCAAATAACACGCATCAGCCAGGCTGAGCTGTGCATTTGATGTGACTCAGAGTGTCAGTGTGCCATTTCTGTCCCTGGCTTGGAGCACAGCTCAGGGATAAAGCCTGAGCAAGCTACAGACTCGTTTCTAGAAAAGATGAAAGGAGCTCTCATCCTGCTGGGAATGTTGATAATGGCAAAACAGCCACTGTCAACAGAGTTTGGAAGCAACCCAACAGAGAGGCCTGCACATGAGCTGCTGCTCCAGCCACCCTCCAGAGACACCAGGGGATGAGGAGTGTGGAGGCAGCTCTTTGATTTGTACTACAAAGAAAAGCAGGTAACACAAGCCCCAGGCTTTGGTGATGGAGGCTGTGCAGAAGATAAAGGACCTCAGGTGGCAGCAGATTTTTTCCTTGCAGAAGAGGATCTCAACTTACCTCCTCTTTACATGTGCATCCATCTCCTGATCTTTTCATTGCTGGACCTCCAAAACCCTTCCCTTGAAAGTATCACGTCCCTGTGCTGTCCCTCAGCCACGTGCCAAGCATTGGATGTGACTTCTGTGTCACGCAGCCCAAGCCACGTGCCACACTCAGCAGTGATGAGCCCCTGTCTGATCCAGCTGCTGTCTCTAGGAGTTAGTGACAAGAGCCACTTTGCTCTCCCTCATTTTTGGGAGGATACATCAGCCTGGGCTGAAGCCATTTAAACAGAGAGATGAACTTTTTTATCCTTCCTCCATAGCAACCCAGTGCTGCTTCTTGGATGTTTTTGTCCCTGCTGCACCGAATGACAAGGCAAAGAGATTAAATCAAGTGTGGGTTTGTTTTGTTTTTTTTTCTTTCATTTTGTTTAAATCTGGTTTTGCTTTTTGTTTGCATCTCCAATCTCTTTTTGCATTCCTTGTCTGGTTATTGATCACAACCTTGAGTATTTTTGTTTCTTATTTTCACTCTTTACTTAGATGTATTGATAAGGCATACCCTGCCCGTTCCTTCAGTTTCTTATCTGTTATTCCATCTTTGGATACAAGTTTGTTAAAAACCAGAATGCCAATAACCATGTTCACCTGTCAAAAGAGAAACAACACACAATTTTGTTCTCAAGCGGGTCAGGTCAAAACTTGGTAGCACAGAAGGAAAAAATCCAACATTTGGCAAACTAAGTCCTTCCCGTTCCTCCCAAAGCCAGGGGACACTTCTGCAGGCCACCACCCCTTCTGTCCCATCTCCACCCTGTCCCACCTCCCCTGGCCATGCAGCAGTGAGCTCAGGAGAGCAGAATGCAGCTGGCAGCAGATAAGAGAGGTCTTGGAATCACAGAATCATTAAGGCTGGAAAAGATCTCCAAGATCATCAAGTTCTACCTTGGACCAGGTCTCTGTGAACCAAGACAAACCTGCAAATTGCTCAGATTTCCAGGTCTGAGCAAGGAGAGTTGCAGGAGGTACTGCAGATGGCACAGCACACAGATTAGCCATCTAGTAATTTCAAAAAAAAATAAAAAAAATCAGTGGGCAGGGCAACTCCATGCAGTCCTTTAGTCCCTTTTTTTTATATAGGGTGAGAGTATGGATGTCTGTATCAACCAGGTATAAATACTCACAGTGAAACACAGGCTGTACAGAGCTGAGGTCCTGCAAACTGATCCCAAACTCCTCACTGTACCCTTCCAAACTGCACCCACTGCTGCCAGCTGCATCTGTCCCACAAACCCCACCCAGACCTCAGCAACGCATCAGTGACACATGAGCACCACCCTCCCTGTGGAGGCATGGCACTGATGGTGGAAAAAGTGACACTCTCCTGGTTTTGCTGTCAGTGAAACATCTGGTGTTGTAGAACGATGTGGTAGATGCTGTTTTACACGTGGGGCTTGCAGGGAAATGTTTTAAGGCCAAATTCAGGGATGTGTAACATTACATGTTCACTGAGGTGAGTAATAGACCTTTGAGAGGTGGCATTAAGAGACCTTGTAGAGCACCTGGCCCAAAGGAAAGGAGATGTCTGCTCTGCCTAAATCAGCCTCAAGAGAATGAGCAAAATTTCTGCATTTGGATTGCTGGTTTGAGCAGGGCACGACCCAGCTCGCTGCTGTGGAGCCCACAGCTGGGAATCAATGGAAAATCCCAGAAATAGCAGTTATTTTCCTTTGCATCAGCTGCTGGGTCAGGGGATTGCTTCACACAGCTGTGAGCCCATTTCTAGAGCTCACCATGGTATTGATTTAGAGGAGCAACACTGGCAAGTCAGACACAGCAATGCAGCCAAGGATCAGTAGGGAATCAAACCCTAGTTATGTGCAGGGAGAGAGAGGGAGCACTTGGAATTTACTTGATCCTTCTTCACTGTGCTGGAGGCTGGTGAGTGCAAGAGAGACTTTTCCTTAAGGTGCAGCAAGACAGGAGGAAAGAAGGGGTTGAAGTGTGGCTGGATCTCTCCTGGGGCTGTGTATCCTCATCCTTATTGAGCAGGAGAGATGGAAAAGAGCAGCTCTGCAATGCTTTTGGTAAATAAAAGCTATTTTATCCAGTACATTGCTCATCACGATCAATGTCCTGCTCTGACCCTGGCTCCACTTCTTTACTAAGTGAGGGATATATTTCTAAACAGAGCCACTCCTAATGGCATGCAGAGGAGCTTTACTTCTTTGTCTCTCAGATAATATCCAGAAGCAAAGACTCAAGGGGGAGATTCCTCGAGAGAACCACTACCTGACCACTGATGACTCTGTCCCGTCACCATGAGCCTCTCCCTGTCCTCAGCCTGCACAAAACTACCCCCAGGCTGCTCTACCTCAGCTGGATGAGCCAAACTGCTTCCAACAGCTCAGCATTCCAGGTTGTTAGGATTTGTAAGAATGAAGTTCCAATCTGCAACCATTCAGTGCCAGTGGACTGAATCCAAGTCCTGAATATTGGTGAAGCTGCAGGCCAATCATCTTAAGAGAATTATTTTTATGTAAAGACATTCTCCAAGCCAAAAGCTTTTTCCAGTGGGGAGAATAATCAGGGAGGGTGTGGAGGTTGCTGTGTATTACTACGGGTAATAGAAAAATCATGCTGGTAGGAGAACTGAACACAGAGATGCTTGAATGGCTTGGGAGTAGCCTGGCCAGGGCTAAGACAGAGGGGACAAGCCCAGCTGGAGCCAAGTCAGCTCTGTGCAAAGTCACTTGGGCATCTATACATTGAATTTTGGGTGAGGAAGGGCTCAGGCTTGATCTGTGCATCCCTGCACAACAGCAGCTGGGCTTTCTCTGGACCAAACCTGCTCTGAGAGCAGCAGAGCTGCATATCCCCTGCACAACACTGCAAGAGCCTTCTGTTGACCTAGGAGCTGGGTGGACTGGCTGTCCCTGGTCATTCTGTCCCTGACATCCTGGGATGTCCCTCCATCAGTGACATGGCCAAGCTGAACTCAAGCGAAAAAAACACATGGAGAACAGACAACTACCCAGCCTTGTGGACTATGTGTTCCACTTCTGGCTCTGCTAAAAGTCACAGTGTGAATTTGAGCAGCTTATTGAGCTCATCTGTTTGCAGGTTCCCATTTATAAAAAGGCTTTAAAGGCTTCTTTTTGTCCTTCTCCTTCCCCAGGCTCCTCGGTATCTACACCACTTGGGCAATATTCATTCATCACTTCAGCCAGCAATGAGTCAGGTAGTCTAAACTAGGTGTGTAGGCTCTCTCTTGGTGCTGATCAGGGACAGACACCCCCAGGGATGATTCACCACTTCCTAATACCAGCTGCAGAAACCACCATTTGCATGTGTTGACCTCTCTGTAAGGACACCTCCATTTCCAGCTTGATGGTGAGTGAAAACTGAGATGCCAAAGGGAAGCAGGCTCCTGTGTGTTAATCACACTTTAAAATTGCAAAGGAAAAATGAAGGATTACTTCCTTTGTTGTTGGCACAACAAAAGCAACATGGCTCGAGGCAGCAGCCACTCTCTCTTCTCTGGGCACTACCAAAGCTTCCTCCCTGCTCATCATTGTGTCACAATCCCAAACTAAAGAAAGACCTTAACTGAAACCAGTTTTGATTTATTACAGAGGAGGGACAACTACTGGCTGGTCTCTTTGTCATCCTGATGAAAGGATGGCACCAAGGTGGTTTGATGTGCAATGACAGCAGTGGGAATAGAGGCAGCAAGAGCTTTTTTGTAGTTATTCTCCTGTAAGCTCCTGCTGTGGGGCATTTAACCCCCCAGGCACCGCACACAACAAAAGCCTGACCCAAAAAAGACATTGTGTGTGTCACCAACCCCATTCCTGTGGGACACTCGAGCCTCAGAGGACATGCAGCTCCTCCACTGGACAAAACACTGGGCTGGAGAGAAACCAGGCTGTCGCTCACATGTTAGGGGGCTCAAATGTGGCTTTAAACCCATCTGAAATTGCTGCAGGAGGGATTTCCTGATGGACCAGCAGTTCTCAGAGTCTTTCAACCCTGACAGTCAAGATTTCTCATGGTCACTGAGGCTTCAACAGCAGGGAAGCTTGAGGAAAGGAATGTTCTCTCTTGAGTGACACCTTAAACTCAAATAACTGGCCAGGATTGGTGTCGGAGCCATGAGACAGCAGAACACACTCCCACCATGCAGGAGCTGGTGGGATGGAATTTAGGAATGTTTACTTTAACCCTGCTATTCCCTTCGAATTAAAAGCAAACATGGCACTGTAAGGGTCATTAAGGACCCCCCCTTGACACTGATTTGAACATCTCCAATTCACCTGCAAACAAGGAAGCTGCTCCCACACCCTGGCCAGCTGGGACAGACCAGGAATAAATGCTGGCTGGGAGGGCACAGCCTGCTCTGGAAACAACCAGGAACAGCAGCTGCTGAAGGAGTTAATGTCAGTTTTCCACCATCATCCTGCACTTCCATCCAGACAGGGCAAAACCAAAGTAAAGCATTTAGGGGGACACCAGTGAGGACAGAGGGGGAACGCTGAGAGCTGAGGCACATTATATTCCAGAATCAAACCCATCCCAAACTGCTGGCTTCTAACGCTTTGCTCCTTATTCCTGAAGGAGGAAGCTATTGAAAATACGAATGGAAATAAAGAGGGGCATTCTTGTGTTGAAGGAAGAAGGACAGTGCTATAAGATAAAGAGAAAAATTAAGAAAGCATTCAGCCAAGCTTAAATACCAAAACGACAGCAGCCGCCGGTCCCACGAAGGCGTAGAGGAGCCCTCCCTCCAACGACAGCCAGCAGCTGGAAAATGAAGAGAGAAAAGGAAGTTACCCAGTGGCAAATATCCCTCACAGGCACGTTTCCTTCTTCCCTTTGCTGGCAGAGTTCATCCTGGGAGGTGATACCCCATGGCAAAAAAAAAAAACCCCTCAAACCCTCAGGCTTTGCATCAAGCAAGTGTTGCTTCCCCTTTCTCCTGAACTTGCATAAAGGCTCATTTCCCTGGGGAGCTGCCTGCAGAATGGCATTTGACAGGGGAAGGCATGCAAAATTAAGGACAGTGCTCTGTTTCAGGTCAGGTCCTGGGAGCAGCTGCATCGTTTTGCTGGCAAGATGATGCTCTTTGCCTACTCACTCGGGCAAAGGAGTAGAAAGAGTGGGAATTGTCCCCTCTCATTTGCTGGCCACTATGTCTGCTGGGGGCTCAGCTCCAGGAGTACAGGATGATTCTTCCTCTGGATACTCCCCTTGAGTTTGCTGCTGTGGGGAAACTCTACAACACAGCAGTGAGGTGGGAATTGACAGCACCCCTTAAGTGGAATCTCTTATAGAAGGAGCTGAAAGTGAGGTGTGTGGTGCCTTGTCTGAAAATCACCATGCAACTGGAGAAGGAATTCTCCTTCCTCCAATGGCCATGTGTGGAATTTATGCTCCTGAACTGCCTAGCACAGAGCCAGTCACTCTTGATGACATTTCTAGTCAGCAGAGATTGAACCAAAAGAGTCCAGGATGATTCCATGAGGCACCTTTATCTGATCAGGTGAATCACATCCTGAACTTCATGGACTGTCTGAACCAGAATCTCCCCATCCAAGTAGGCAGTGCACTTAACCCATATGGAGACATCACTGGGGACATCATAGAATCATAGTATGGTTTAGGTTGGAAGGACATTCAACATCACCTAGTTCCAAACCCCTGGCCATGGGCACAGACACCGTCCACTAGACCAAGTTGCTCCAATCCCCATCCTTGGACACTTGCAGGGATGGGGCAGTCACAGATTCTCTGGGCAATCACCAAGAGGTGTTCAAGCTGAGCCCCTGATGAAGCCAAATTACTGGCTGGAGTCTCTGGAACTCCTTTGTGCTGCTCAGCAGGTGTTCTCCTGATGACCTGCAATCCTTCTCCATACTCTGGGCATCTACTGCTGGCACTGGCATCCAACTGGTAGGAGTGGGATGGATTGAGGTTCCCCTCCTCCAACAAGTTTGGTTTAAAGCCTTCGTCTCTAACTGGAGAGCAAGATGAATCCCACTTCTCATGAAACCAGTAAGAAGATGCTCCTGGTGTCCCCACAGAGCACCTATTGTATTTTGCATTCACACATGGCTCTCACTGCACATCCCCAAACTGGTGGGAAAAATCAGCAGGAGAAATCTCACCCCACTCCCACCCCCAAAGCTGAGCATCACAGAGTGTCTGGGTAACCAGCAGGGATTAGGACAAGGGGGAAATGGCTTTAAACTGAAGGAGAGTTGATTTAGATTAGATACTGGGAAGAAATTCTTCCCTGAGAGGGTGGTGAGGGCTTGGCACAGGTTGCCCAGAGAAGTCATGGCTGTCCCATCCCTGGAAGTGTTCAAGATCAAGATGGATGGAACTCGGAGCAACCTGGACCAGTGGAAGGTGTCCCTGCCCATGGCAGGGGGTTGGAACAAGGTATCTTCACAGTCCCTTCAAATCCAAATGATTCCTTGATCCCTTGTTTCTCAGGTTTGACTATAAAGTTGGGAAAGAAACACTTTTTCACTGTGAGAGTGACAGAGCATCACCAAAGGATGAGCAGAGGAGTTGTGAAGTCTCCATCCTTGGAGACATTCAAAAGCCATTGGGCATGGTCCTGGTGCAGCCAGCTGAGCAGCTGGATGGACCCAAAGACCTCCAGAGGACCCTTCCCACCTCAGCAAGTCTGTGACACTGCCACAGCCGTGAACAGCTACAGCAGCACTCCAAAATTTTCCATTTTTTGGAGGGAATCCAGCAATTCAGAGCAGGGACACAGAAACTTGGTACTTCAGGACAAGGGAAGATGTGAATTTACACTGTGTCAGCAACCCACGGAAAGTTTGCACGCTCTGACAAGGCAGAACCCTGGAGAAAATGTGTGACAAAGTAATCCTGTTTCAGCAGTAAAGCACCGTGCATTTACCACAGGAGAGGAGCAGGAAACCACAATGGAGAGAAGACTTTCTGCAAGCTCTTAACCCAGCTCACCCTGCAGTAATTCAGTTACGTGCCCCTGCTCTCAGCAAGATGGTTTCATTCTGCATCAGAAGCAAACTAATGCTCCCAGGGAAAAAGAAAAGCCTTGCTGGAAACATTTCAGGTTTGCTCATCAGCCTCCTGTGTTTTTTTTCTCATTAATTCTGAGCTGCAAAATAATGTTATTTTTTTTCCACCCTAAAACACTTGGGAAAAGGCACTGAAAGATAAATAAAAAGTATTTCCAACTGAGAACTGAAAGCAGGACATTCTGGTTTTGACCGAGATCTGCATCTTGTTTTTGTCTAAATTAAACCCGTAATGTGTTAATCAGTTCTGATTTCTTCCTGATAGCAAGTTGCTCTGTCACAAAGTGTCTGAGCCACTGTACTAATAAAATGAATAATCAGATGAGGAGAGAGGGAATAAAAATGAAGCTCTGGAGAGCTGCAATAACCGGAGCTCTCCCTAAATACAAGGAGGGGGCTCCTAAATCCCAGTGCTTGCTCAAACCTTTTTCTCCAATGCTACATCCTAGTTTTGAGATCTCTTTTTTCCTCAGGGAGTGTTCCAACTGATGGCTCAGATGAAGAAAGGAGCTGACATCCCGCACTGCAATTAGAGAGGACTCAGTGCAGTGAGGGGTTCTCATTCCTGTCGGCTCCCTGGCCCCCTCTGAGCACCAGGATTTGGGAAGGTGAGCTCACACACCACCAAGCACTGCTCCTTATCCCTTCTGACTGCCCCAAATCCTTGCCACAGTGATTAATCCAAGCATTTCCAAGGCTGTCAGAGGTGCTGGCTGACAGCAAGGGAAAGGAAAGGGTGAAGGGGAACTGACAGCAAACCCCAGCAACACAGCAGTGCAGTGGAGATGCTTTTAGCCTTGTGCCTACAAGGCACAGAAATATTTCCATTCCACTAAGACATTCCCCAGTGTTTTCCAAGGGATTTCTTCACCGGTCTTTTAAATAAAATTACCCCTGGAAGGGAGTAAGTGAATGGTTTAACAATGCTCAGCAGCTCCAGACTATGATTTCTAAGCAGCGTTTCCCTGAGTGACAGCAGCTCTCCTGTTCAACACAAAAAACCTCTTTGCAAAACATCTGAGCCTTTTGTGCCTCTGCCACGGCACAGACGTGAGGTGGGTGGCTTTTGTCTTGGTCCTGTGAAGAGCTGACTCCTACCCAGACCTTTTTCACACCAAACAGCTCTGCCAGCAACAGGTCTCACCCCAATTGCGTGTAAAATGAAGCAGCTCCAACGTGTTTGTATAACTAAGATTAGAGCTGGGAATCAGGGCTGGCCCAGCAGTGTTAATTTGGGATTAATAGAGAAGCTGCTGAGATACCTGGGGGTGACAGAAGGCCTGCTGCAATGACACACAAGGATCTCTGGAAATTTGCTGTGTCCTGGAAATGCTCTTGGTAAACTTTTTGTGGGCTCTCTTGTGGGGAAGGATGTGAGTTCCCACTACCAGTAGCACAACCTCAATTACCCAGTTCAAGCTTCAGCAGGCTGTTTGTCAAGCTTTAGAGGTCCAGAGTCAATCCCTGGAGGAGCAGCTAAAAACAGAGTTATTATTCAGGCATTCAGCCTAATACAAGGAGGTGATCACTGGCGAGCCCTTTAGACCTCCATTACCTCTCAGACTTTCTTTGAGACTAGTTCAGCCTCTCCCATACCCCACCAGCTCTCCAAACAACTCCAAAATGCCCTTTCAAACGCTGTTCAGATAATAAAAAGTAAAAGCCCCCTTGTGTCCTCCTCTCCTCATCACAGATGGAGAGTTCACAGCACTCCAGAAGTGTCCTGAGCAATAAAGGCTGAGTGAATGGTTGTTGGGGAATCAGCACTCAGAGAACAACAGACACACACTCCACATCCTGCAGATACATCCAGTTTTTAATTTGAATCTCTCTCTCCCTTCCCAGCTTACCACTTGGGGGACCAGTGTGCCTGGTAAAGGGTAAATATCAAATATCATCTACAACCTCCCCACACTCAGCACTGGCTCTGATGTCTCTGCATTACAGCTTGGAGACATGGCCAGCCCTTTGATGGGAGAGACCTCCATCCTGCTGCTCAGCTGTGCTTGGATTGTTACCGAATACCTTCATGCCATGTAAAATAAATTAAAAAATAAAACAAAAAAACAGGACAAAAGTGGGTGAAATTTTGCTTAGCGCCCAATTTGACCACCTCTTAACCTGCTCCACAGGGGTTGGCCACCTTGGTGTATCCTGAGGATTCAATCAGATTCAGACAGTTTGAGTGTGAAGACACACTACACATTTCACACACTGTCCCTTCCACCAGCTTTGCCCTGGCAGTCTGTGACACCAGGATTAGTTCTGCAATGCCTTCAACACCTGCAGCTGCCCCCCAGATGCTCTCATGACCATGTCCCACAGGTGGATGTCAGGGTTGTTTTTTTTACAACTGTGAGTGGGAAGAAAAAAAAAGTTGCTGTTCAGTGTTAAATTCTGTGCTCAACTAAATATCAGAGCTCTGCTTTGACTTAATGCCCACCTCCACAACGGGTGCTAATGCACTGCTCTTAGGACCCAAAATTACAGGGCTGGAAGATGTTTTGAAAGACACTGTGAATTCCTTTGTGGTTTATTTTGTCAGCTCTTGTCCTCTGCTTCACAGGGAGTGTTGTGGTTAATGTTTTTCCTTCCTTCTGCAAGATGGAAATATTGGGCCCTGAAAGGCTGCAGTGCCCATCTGAAGTGCCCTGTGTGTGCCCTCAACAAATTAGAGACAAAACTAAACCAGCTCCTGAGCTGTAGATCCGAGCTTTGACACCACGTCACACATTTCTGCAATGGCCAGAAAACAACAAACATTCTGGGAACATTCTGGGACAAGCTTTGATCCAACTTTGTGTTCTTTTTATGTGCCTTCAGCATTAGAAAGTGTTAAATCACAGTCATAGAATGAGCTGGGTCAGAAAGGACCTTAAAGATCACCCAGTTACAATCCCCTGTCAGGGGCAGGGACACCTTCCACTAGTCCAGGTTGCTCAGAGCCTGGCCTTGAACACTTCCAGGGATGGAGCAGCCACAGCTTCTCTGGGCAAGCTGTGCCAGGGCCTCACTCCCCTCACAGGGAAGGATTTCTTCCTAATATCCAGTCTAAATCTACTCTCCTTCAGCTTAAAGCCACTTCCCCTTGTCCAGTCACTGTGTGTCCTTGTACAAAGTCTCTTTAGGTTCTGGAAGGTACCAAAGTATGGAATTACAGAATCACAGAATATGCTGAGTTGGGAGGGACCCATAAGGATCATCAAGTCCAACTCCTGGCCCTGCACAGGACCATCCCCAAGAGCCACACCAGGTGCCTGAGAGTCAAATGACAAGAAGATGGCAGCATTAGGAATGTCTGATGGGCTCCTGCCATCCCCCAGGCATCCAGCCCTTGGATGCAAGGAGCAACAGAGTCTCTAGGGCTGAATGGAGTCAGAGGATTTGCAGCAAAAGGAGGACAGCTGGTGTGGTTAAACAACCCTTGTGAACACTGGAAACTCAGCCCAGCCTGTTGGCCACCTCACTGGTGTCCCAATCTGAGAGCAAAGCAGGAATCCAGCAGGTTTTATCACCCTCTTGGCTGCAGTCTGGGGATTGCTCTGGGGAGGGGAGATGTTGGCACACGGTGGTCCAGGGCAGGGAAACAGGATGTGCTTCCCTGCACATCCCTCCTTTCCCCACCCAGGCACTTTCATGTGGTCAATGCTGACCACAAAACTCTGTGGTGGCTCTTAAACATTGGTGGGGAAAGAGCCAGAAGGGTTTTTGCACCAATTCCCATCAGCCTATAAATGTATTTTAGAGGTAGGATAGTGTAAGACTTTTCTTCTTCCTGTAGGGAATTTGACTAAATCCAGTTACTTGCTCTGCATAAACTGCAGAGATTGCCTTGGGTAACTAAAACTCCCAAATAAAGGGGTTTAGTAGGGTTAGAAAGAGCCACTCCCAGGAAAATTGTTCTTTTGCCTCACAAATCCTTTCTGAGTGTAAAGGAGACAAAAAAAAACCCTCATCTAGTGAAGATGACAGGAAGGTACTTAATGCTGTTCCCATTCAGCAAAATATACAAAAATATTTGAAGAACTGAATAGGATTTCCAAGAAAGATTTCTCTGTATCTTATCCATTCTTTCTATATAGAATTTAAGAGGATCTGCTCTCCCTCTGGGAGGTATAAATTCAGGGCTCAGGAAATATTCAGGACCTCTCTGCCACCCCCCTGATGCCTGTTCACTATGAATTGTCCTCATGGATTTGCATGGAGTAAAGCCCCAGAAAGAGCAGATCCAGGGGAAAGCTAAAAGGGAATTTGGGATCTTGGTGATGCTTCCAAAAGCCAAGCTGAGTGGTGTTGTTTGAGTCATACGACAAGCACTGGATCCCTCTCCACAAGACACACTGAAGCCAAGTCACCTGAGCTGGGACAGGTAAGTCAGGAGAGGTGCAGCCAATGCATCCTGATGCCAGCACAGGCTTCAGGAATTGTGCCTATGGATCTGCCTTTGAGAACCCCACGTTCCTGAGCTCTCTGTGTTGGACAGTAACTTAAACAGCACTAATTTATGCTGCAAAGCAAATGGGAAACGCTGCTGTGCTGCTTTTATACTCCCCTGCAATTAAAATGTAAAGGCAGGACCATTTGGTCGTGGGTGTGAGGAATGTGGTGGGAATTGAGGGAGAGCAGGAGGTTCCACATGACATTTTCTCAGTGGGCCCATTGAGGCTTCACCTGGTGCCCTCCACATCAACAACACTTGTCTCAAACATTGCCCATGTGGGATGCAAACCACCAGCCAGGAAGGCTCTGGATAATAAGTGGAAGAGTCTGACTTACTGCTACACAAAATACTACCCTTTGCCTGTCCCTCTTCACAACATTTCTAAGGTTTTTTCACAACAGAGTGAAAAAATAACACTTGTTTTCTCTTTTTTATATTCGAGGTTGTACTAACGCTCAGCTCTGAGTGAGCCCAGCCTTGCCTTAATGTATTTTTTACTTCTGCTCAGTCCTATTCCATTATTTCTACCCTGCTTTTCTTCCCCTACTACATGCACATAAAATTTTCTTAAAGGCAAATCCTGTAGAATTTGTAAAACAGGCAAACTCAGATTGCTGTCAAAACCTCGGTTTGACAAAGTCGGGCTCATTCTGTTGCCTGAAACTGAGCTGAGCTATTTTGAACATGTGGGACCAACCAAGCAAACCAATAAACAGATAAACACAAAAACTATTTTTAATTTATAAACATCCTAAACTTTAAACATTCCCCATTCTTCCCTTAAAAATACATTAGAAAAAATCTCAAAGAGGTATTTACATCAAAGTGATGACAGAGAGACAAATGTTATACAGTACAATCTAACTGGTCTCTATAAACTTATTTTTAAGAGAATACATGATGCAGCTTGGCCAGATGATAGCTTGGGATAACAGGAAGGTTCCTTCCTCTCCCATTATCCCTGCTTCCCTTTGCCATGGGCAGCACATGAGAATTCAGCTCCTACCCTGGCTCCTGTGGGTCAGTGACTGGGTTTTGACAAAAGGGATGAAGAATTAAACAGGGAGGGAAAAAAAAAGGAAGAGCTTCTTTACTCACTAGTTCACAGTTCCATACCCCTTGGCTTTAGTAAATCCCACAGAAATGGCAACCACCAAGGCAGGGAGCCCTGTGGAAATGAAACAAGACAAAATTGGTCATTTAAGCACACGTGCAGCTCTTCTCCCACTCAGTATTCCCCATCCTTCCCAAAGTTCTTCCAGCACCATCTGTCCCAGCCAGGGTCTTTGACAGAGACTGAATTCAGGACCTTCAGAGCCAAAAGCAAGAACCTCATTACCTCTGTTAATGAAATCAAGGCCATCAGCTGTAATCAGCTCCTCCCCTGCTGTGGGCTCAGCACTTGGGTGGGAACTCACAGAACATGCAGATGTAGTAAATCTATTTATTTTATTCTTAGGTACAACACAGGCTGGCCTGGAATATATAAGAGTATCTCCTGAAGGTGGAATATTCAGCCACAACCCAACTCAAAGAACCCAAAAACTAAGGGCTATGTTTGCATGTAATGTGTGATGAGCAACCCAGGTTTAAATCTTGCCCCAGATGAGACAGAAAATGAAAGTGAAATTGAGTTCCCCTACCCCTGTCCCCCTAAGATCTGTAATAGAGCAGGTTCCTCTGAACAGCAATGCAAAAGGGCTTCAGAACAGCAGATCTCTTGGAAAAACAGAATACTTCATGTCTTGTCAAGAGACCTGCTCCCTTTTTGTGCCCAAAAGGGGCATAAACTAGGAAAACCTGTTGCCCTGGAGACAACACACTTCATTCCCAGTGTGGCAAAGGAAGAGCAAGTTAGTCTATGGCTGGGACACCATAATTTATCTTCAGAGCATCACAAACTAATGGAACCAGCACAGGATGTATTTCAGGTGCACAAGGGGTGAAACTATGGCCTTGATCTTACTGGCAGAAGCTCCTATAAAATTTGAGCAAGGAGCATAAAGAAAACCTGCTGGTTGTTGTGCAACCTGCTGGTTATTGGCCTAAAACTCATAAAACTTTCTGAGATTATGAACTTCTTGACATGTAGGTGCAATGAGAACTAGCAAAAACGCCTCATCTTCCCAACAGTCTTCTGATCCTTCTTATCCCTGCATGACAAACTGCTCCAGGACCTATGGAAGTTCACTTAGCCCCAGCCCAGCTCTCCCTTTTCCCTAAAGAAATGCCTGGATATTGGCTATAACATCAGGTTCCTCAGCCTGGGAGGTCTCCATGTGGCTGTTTATACCCCCCCTCCTTGTGACATCACGAATGAAGCTGTCTCAAAGATGGGCAAATCCCATTAAGGATCAGCAGGATCAGTAGCCAGTTGGGATTAGTGCTCCTCGACAAGACCCTAATTCCTGAGCTACAGAGGTCATGGCAGGTGACTGCAGAAGACCTGGGGATTGAAGGAATGTGCAGACACAGCATGCAGACAATAATCCTGCTGGCAAGGTGGTCACTCAGCAACACGAATCATCACCAGATGGATTAATGGTGAGGCTCTGCAGCCAGCTGGGAGCTGTAAGGCCAGGCTGGCCAGAAAAGAGAGCATTTTAGAGTTATCATACAGGGAAGTGCTTCTCTGCCCATATGAGATTTCCAAGCACAGCTCATGCTTCATCAGTCCAGACTCAACAGACAGTGGGTTTAAAAGATGACTCTTAAATTTCCTTTCCTTTCTGCTTCCCTTTCTGCTTCCCTTTCTCCTTTCCTTTCTGCTTCCCTTTCTCCTTTCCTTTCTCCTTCCCTTCCCTTCCCTTCCCTTCCCTTCCCTTCCCTTCCCTTCCCTTCCCTTCCCTTCCCTTCCCTTCCC